>MJUU01004170.1:21017-42839 GCA_002080025.1 Modiolus philippinarum
ATTAAGCTTTTTATGGTGTTTTATTATTATTTTTGTTTTTGACATATCTTTATCTTTAATAGTGGCTCATCACACCTACATATTTTAACTTTGGAACTACTTAGCCATTGCGGGACACTTTGTTTTATTATTGTAAACTAAAATGAATGTGGACACAGTAATTTGTTGGACAAAAATGGACCTAGACACTTTAATTAACTGGATACAAACTAGATGAAAATAAAAATTAGCCTTTAACTCTCTTATTATTAGGATATTTTAAGAGTTAAGCAAAATCTGCTGACTGCCAACTAAAAGCTTACATCAAGAGAAATCTGAAACATAGGTAATCAATGATTACAAAGTTCGCTTGTTATGACACATTGTCACAGCAACCAAATTTTGCCTGGATGCTGACATACTATCAAAATTGCATGCATGTGTAAGGTTACCTGAACCAACAATATACAGTTACTGAGCTATGAACTCAGATGTATGCATTAATGTAAGTCATTCATGCGTAAAATGTAGGTTAAAGTGACCTAACTTTGTCTGAATGCTGAGCTACCATCAGAGATGCATGCACATGCACATGCAAGATGATCCTACCATGTACAGTACTTGAGATCTGATCTCTGACATGAACTTGAATGTAAGTCACTCAAGAGGAAAATGTAGGTAAAAGTGACCAAATTTTGCCTGAATACTGACCTACCATCAGAGATGCATGCATGTGCAAGGTTAGATGAACTTACCATGTACAGTGACTGAGATCAAAATTCGGACATAAACTTGAATGTAAGTCAGTCAAGCGGAAAATGTAGGTCAAAGTGACCAAATTTTGTATGGATGCTGACCTACCATCAGAGATGCATGCATGTGCAAGGTTTAATGATCTTACCATGTACAGTGACTGAGATCAGAATTCGGAAGTAAACTTGAATGTAAGTCACTCAAGCGGAAAATTTAAGTCAAAGTGACCTAATTTTACCTGGATGCTGACCTACCATCATAGATGCATGCATGTGCAAGGTAAGATGATCCTACCATGTACACTGACCGAGATCTAAACTTGGACAAAAACTTGAATATAAGTCACTCAAGCGGAAAATGTAGGTCAAAGAGACCAAATTTTGCCTGGATGCTGACCTATCATCAGAGATGCATGTATGTGCAAGGTTAGATGATAATACCATGCAGAATGATCGAGATCTGAACTCGGATGTAAACATGAATGTAGGTCAAAGTGACTTAATTTTGCCTGAATGCTGATCTACCATCAGAGATGCATTAATGTGCAAGGTTAGATGATTGTACCATGTACAGTGACTGAGATCTGAACTCCGACGTAAACTTGAATTTGATGACCCAACCCTGCATAGTTACCAAGATATATACCCAAATGTGGACGCAGATGCAGACGCCAAGTGTACTCCAATAGTCCCCCTCAACTTTATTGAGGCAAACTAAAAATAAAGATTTCACATATTTTGAAATATTGCAATTTGGCCCATTGACCCCTTAGAGCTTGGAAACCTTAAGAGCTACACAAAATCTATCGCCATATTTCCAAAAGCAAACAATGATAATAATCAAAAGAAAAAATGCCTATCAAAATCGGATGAAAAAATAAATGTTTTCACATATTTCTAATAATTGCAATTTTGGCCCTTCGACCCCTTATAGCTAGAAAACGGTAAGAGCTATGCCAAATCCGTTGACATACTACTGAAACCTTGCAATGAAAAAAAAATGAAAATCGTAGAAAAATAAAGATTTCACATATTTCTGATAACTGCAATTTTGGCCCCTTTGACCCCTTATAGCTTGGAAATGGTAAGAGCTACATCAAATCTGTTGACAAACTACTGAAAGCTTGCAATGAGAGGATACAAAGAAGAAAAATAATCCCATCAAAATCTGATTTAAAATAAAGATTTTAGGTAATCCACACGTTACCAATTTTTGCCCTGTTGGGCTCCTCATAGCTTGGAAAGGAAACAAGATATCAAAAATCTGTTGGCGCAGCACTAAGTTAATTTTTCAAAAGAAATCCATTTCAAAAAACTGCATCAAAATCGAAGTTGAAATAAAAAGTAAATAATTTTTGAAATTCACCCCTTTTTGGTCCCATTTATCTTGTGAATGGCACATGCCACCTGAAATCTGTTGGCATACTCCAGATTGGAAATTTTCTAAGGAGTACACTGAAGGAAACCCAATCACAATTGAATAAATAATAAACATTCTACAGTCAGTACAGCCCTGTCATTTTTCATCTAATAGAAAAACAAGAGAAGGGGCAGTCGGAAACAACAGCTAATCCCCTCACCAGTTTATTGAAGGTTTATCTAGTAATATTAGCACTCACGGAAGTTGTACTATTCAAGATCTGGCTTGTTACTTAAATCTGAGCCAGTCATGCAAGAAATGTTGTGACCTTATTTCAATCAGGAGCCTCATACCTAAAGCATATATGCATCTACTGATGAATGATTAATCTTCTGCAAGCTGTAGTATCTAAAATCCAGACTGTAACACAAACTTTATTATAAGTCACTCATGCATGAAATGTAGGTCAAAGTGACCTAATTTTTATCTGGAGCTTTGTAACTTTACAAGATGCAGATGCATCTACATACAAAATATTATTCTTCTACGAGTTGTAGTATCTAAAATCCAAGCTGTAACACAAACTTTAACCTAAGTCACTCATGCATGAAATGTAGGTCAAAGTGACCTAATGTTTATCTGGAGCTTCCTAACTTTATAAGATGCATCTACATATAAAATATTATTCCTCTACAAGTTGTAATATCCCAGATCTGGATTTAAACATAAGTCACTCGTGTATGAAATGTAGGTCAAAGTGGCCTAATTTTTATCTGGAGCTTTGTAACTTTACAAGACGCATCTACATACAAAATATTATTCTTCTACGACTTGCAGTATCCCAGATCTGGACTCTTACAAAAACTTTAACTTAGGTCACTTATGCATGAAATGTAGGTCAAAGTGACCTAATTTTTACCTGGAGCTTCATTACTTTCCAAGACGCATCTACATACAAAATATTATTCCTCTACGAGTTGTAGTATCCCAGATCTGGACTCTAACAAAAACTTTAACCTAAGTCACTCATGCATGAAATGTAGGTCAAAGTAACCTAATTTTTACCTGGAGCTTCGTAACTTTCAAGACTCATCTACATACAAAATATTTTTCCTCTACGACTTGTAGTATCCCAGATCTGGACTCTTACAAAAACTTTAACCTAAGTCACTCATGCATGAAATGTAGGTCAAAGTGACCTAATTTTTATCTGGAGCTTCGTAACTTTACAAGACGCATCTACATGCAAAATATTATTCCTCTACAAGTTGTAGTATCCCAGATCTGGACTCTTACAAAAATTTAAACCTGAGTCACTCATCCATGAAATGTAGGTCAAATCCACCTATTCTATATATCAACCTCAAGTTCTCCTCAAGATGCATCCATGGACAAAACATTGTCCATCTACGACTTGTTATTCAAAAGATATATGGTCTTAACTTCAAATGGACGAATGGACAAACGGACAAACGGACGAACGGGTAAATCGCTATATCCCCTCCCCAACTTCATTCGGCGAGGGGATAACAATGCAAAAGAGTTTACCAAATCTCTGGAGTTCTGCTAAAAAATACACACATTTTATATTACCCATGTATAAAATAATTCCTTGTTCATGAAAAATCTTTTATGTTCATCAGTTATATTATTTAATCTTTCTGGATATCAAAAATGCTTTGAATATTTTTGATAGTTGGAAAGTAAAATTATGAAACACACATTGCACTGAATAAAGGTATATAGAAATAGGAGATAATTTATTAATTTGAATGAAACATTGTTTTGACCTGTACTATTCCTATTTTAAGCAGTTAAAAGAAAAAATATGCCACCACTTTGCAATCGAGAAATTTAAGTGAAAAAAAGCACAAGCTCTTCCGCTCAAATTTCTCAAGAAATTTTACCTTTCTATTATATGGCAATTTTCTCATTTCTCTTTTCCAAAGCCTCAAGCACTTAAGGAGTACTGAATCAGAGGAATTACTCTTTGTTGAAGGCTTTGTGGTGACCTCAAGTTAAAGAACAATGAAAGCCTTGTTCCATTTTCTTAATCTTACCAGGTATTTATAGGGTACATTTACTCCATATCCCATTATTTGTTCACACACATGCAAATGAGATCATATATAAGAAATATACTGGCATAAAAGTATGGCAAATGTTAGAGGGGACGTTTCTGGTAATGTTTCAAAATTGAAAAATCATGAAAGTAAGTTACATAACATATCATTTTAAAGGTAGTTGCCTTCTTTGATTTCTGACATTGGTCAGATATGCTGACTGTTCTGTCCTTTCAATATCAAAATATGTAAATAAATTTCAAACAAGACTTACAAATTTCTAAACAAAGCCTATGAAAAACCTAGAAAAGCGCCATTTCCTGCCAAAGTTTTAATTGTGTGGACATACAATCAAGCTGATAAACCTATTTTTTTCTTGTTTATTGTCGGCCTTTCAGTCCTACTAATTCAGAACACTGTTATAAAATTCTCATTACTTTCAATCAAAGGTGGCAACTACTTTAACTTTCTTTGTTTTTTAACCAATGCACTTTCTTTTTGTTGTAAAAAATATTCAGTCGATTTTCTGAATTTCACCATAATACATCATGATACATAAAGTTACATGAAATGTATTTCTGAACAGGATTAAGGCCAATTTCCTTTGATTTAATACATTACTGGCTGAGAACCCATTCTCGCCAGGTACCCTATATCACCACTTGCTATTCCTACACTAGGTATTTTGATTTTTCGGTGAAAGTTTTGGTACCCTGTAAAGTTAGATGCTTGTTTATTTCAAACATTAAATAAAATTCTAACTGACCCCTTTAAATTGTGCATAGCGAGAATGGGTACTCAGCCAGAATACATCAAGGTCTAAATTAGAACAGATTAATGACATGAAAAAATTTAGAAGATCATTTGTATTTTAAATTGATTATTGATTTTCTCACTGTTAAATATGTGTTTTGAGCACCAAGTTAATTTACTGAAGCACTATATGATCTAAAAATAAATATCCAATCATCCATCATCAACCTCTTCAACCTCGTCCAGTTCGTCTGAGAATTGCTGCTCCAATCTTTGTCTCCTACAAAAATAATTCAACAATCAGGAACATATATTGAGAGGGATAGAATACTTGTATAGAATATATGTTGTAATTCTAAATCTATAGCGAGGCATTTGATTTGCATTCACATTGGATAGTAGTACATAGATTTTAATAAAATGAAGCTCTTCTGAAAGTTGAATGATTTTCACATTGGTAGAGTAAATTTTGTTTCATTATAGGAAGTATTATCTTCCATTCATATGGTTCAAGTTTGTGTACAACACATTGCCATTGATTTTTTTACCACTTCCAGTTTATATGGGTAAAAATAGTAATGGTGGATTACATGATACCCCCCACGTTTCACAAAATTTCTAAGTTAAAAGGGCCATAACTCCACAACGATGTGTAACACTGAACGCAAAATTATAATTGGCCTGTATTTTGTGGTAAACAATTTACATACCATGTTTGAAGACAGTATGTTATTTCATTCACAAGTTATGAGTACAAAACCCTAAATTTGCAAAATTTCAAAGTTTCAAGGGGCATAACTCCAGAACCCCTTGGACCTCGGAACCCAAAATTGATCTTGACCTGAGTTTTGTGGTAAACAACTTACATACCAAGTTTGAAGACCCTGTGTTATTTCGTTCAAAAGTTATCAGTCGGAAACCCTAAAATTTGCAAAATTTCAAAGTTTCAAGGGGCATAACTCAAGAACCCCTTGGACCTCTGAACCCAAACTCAAACTTGACCTGAGCTTTGTGGTAAACAATTTGCATACCAAGTTTGAAGACCTTGTGTTATTTGGTTCACAAGTTATCAGTCGGAAACCTTTGGGGGACGGACGGTTGGACAGACAGACAGACAGACAGACAGACAGACTGACGGACGGACACTGGAACTGAGGGTATCACATAATATCACATAATGCCACTTCGCATGGCAGGGTATAAAAATTAAACAACACAAAATTATAATTGGCCTGTATTTTGTGGTAAACAATTTACATACCATGTTTGAAGACAGTATGTTATTTCATTCACAAGTTATGAGTACAAAACCCTAAATTTGCAAAATTTCAAAGTTTCAAGGGGCATAACTCCAGAACCCCTTGGACCTCGGAACCCAAAATCAATCTTGACCTGAGTTTTGTGGTAAACAACTTACATACCAAGTTTGAAGACCTTGTGTTATTTCATTCACAAGTTATCAGTCGGAAACCCTAAAATTCGCAAATTGAACCCATTGGAACTCTGAACCCAAAATCGTACTTGACCCGAGTTTTGTGGTAAACAACTTACATACCAAGTTTGAAGACCCTGTGTTATTTCGTTCAAAAGTCATCAGTCGGAAACCCTAAAATTCGCAAAATTTCAAAGTTTCAAGGGGCATAACTCCAGAACCCCTTGGACCTCTGAACCCAAAATCGACCTTGACCTGAGCTTTGTGGTTAACAACTTGCATACCAAGTTTGAAGACCTTGTGTAATTTCGTTCACAAGTTATCAGTAGGAAACCTTCGGGGGACAGATGGACAGACAGACAGACAGACAGACAGACATACGGACGGACGGACACACGACTGAGGGTATCACATAATACCACGCCACTTCGTGTGGCGAGGTATAAAAATGCATAATTATTTGAAGCTAAAAGACTTTAAAAGTAGCTCACAGAATTCACAAAATTGATATTTTCAAGAAGTTCAACATCTACTGCACTCATGACGGAACAATTTTCATGGCCATCATTATCGTATCTATTCTCAAATTTGACAAATCTCACATCTCACCATAGATTTCTAAATTATTATGAGAATCATATCCTTCTTAAGGAGGCTCACTTGTGATGTTGTTTATATCAATGATTTCTTGAAACCTATTTAACTTGATTAATCATTAAAGACTTACTGAAACAGGAAAAAGAAATATATAGGTCTGTGCTATTTTTGATGGAGATGAAAGACTTTAAAAAATTTGGCGGGAAAAGAATTTCTCTGGATTTTCCCTTTATTTAACATCAGGACTATTTTTTTTGTCTAAAAGCTAGGAAGTTATATTAAGAATATTCAGGTCTCTTAATCTGACCTATAAAAGACATTCATAAAATAAAAAGTGGGGGGTCAATGTGCAAATTCTTTAAGCTATTGTCTGGTAGTTCTGAAATCTGACACAATTCAAAAATATGATGAGTGAGCCACCTTTATATATGTCCTTGTCATAATTATATTTCACTATTTTTTTCTCCTTAATTCAGATTTCAATGAACATGAGTACATGTATATTCTATCATTTATTAATAAAAGGAACACTGTTCTAAGTGTTACTTTGCACCAATATTTTGGCTACAGGTCAATCATATGGGCAGATCCACATGCTATATCCATAAATTTTTCCCTTTTTACAGTAATGGAATAGATATAAAATTCATAAAAGCTAAATCAACTTGTATGATAAGTTATAAAAACAATATCTGAAGCAAGAAATGGATGTAGATACGACATCAAAACGGCTTTTCCTTCACTATTTGAAAGGAGAAATAGGTACTTGTGTGAAAAGCTGTTAAACTTATACCTTCTATCATTTTGTGCAGTGTATGCCATTACTCTTAAAAATCACTGAAAAGTTAAACTTAACTTAAAAGCCAAACAAAAGGCATATCGTCAAAACACCTATAAATTTCTAAGTTCTACGGGGCATAACTCCTGGAAAAATTGCACAAATGAATAATTCTCGATAATATGCACATCTACATATAATGTCCTTGCTACATGCAAAGTTTCGAGAAATTCTGTTGAACTGTTGAGGAGAAATTGCACTTACAAGCATATGGTCAAAACACCTATAAATTTCTATGTCAAAGGCCCATAACTCCTGGAAAAATTGTACAATGAAAAATCCCTGACAATATGCACATCTACATATGATGTCCTTGCTACATACAATGTTTCATGAAATTCTGTTGAATGGTTACAGAGGAGTTGCACTTACAAGCATATGGTCAAAACACCTACAAAACACCTATATATTTCTAACCTCAAAGGGCCATAACACATGGAAAAATTGTACGATGAAAAATTCCATATATATTCCATATGCATATAAAATTCCAATATGCACATCTACATATGATGTCCTTGCTACATACAATGTTTCATGAAATTCTGTTGAATGGTTACAGAGGAGTTGTGCTTAAAAGTATATGGTCAAAACACCTATAAATTTCTAACTTCAAAAGGCCATAACTCGTGGAAAAAATTGTACAATGAAAAATCTCTGACAAGATGCATGTCCTCACTACATACAAAGTTTCATGAAATTCTGTTGCATGGTTACAGAGGAGTTGCTTTTACAAGCATATGGTCAAAACACCAATAAATTTTTAAGTTCAAAGGGCAAATTGCGAGATGAAAAATTCCCGACAATATGCACATTTACGTATGATGTCCTTGCTACATACAAAGTTTCATGAAATTCTGTTGAATGGATACAGAGGAGTTGCGCTTGCAAGATCTAGCAGCTACCGGCCTGACTGACCGCCCACCCAATCGCCGTACATCACCATTTCAATAACCAGATTTACCAACGGGAAAACCCCATTAAAAACAAAACTGGCAAAGACAATTACCTTGCTTCTAATCTAGCACATCTAGGACATTTGTCAGGTATATAACATTCTCTATGAAAACATGACTTACAACCTGAAAAGATAAAGCTATACATATATATATATATGTCATGTCTAAAAAATAACAAAATGGTATCAATGTACATGTATATTTAATGTATAGAAAGAAATAACAAACTCGTATCAGTATATTAATTTTATTGTATAGCAAAATACATGTTCTATTTTGCTTTATCCATTTCTTGAATTAAGTAATTTCAAATTGCTGCATCCAAAATATTCTTTTTAAATTTATAACTTAAAAACTTAGCAAATTTATGTGTGACTAGCCTATATTATGTAATAAATTATATAAAATTGCTGCCAAAGTAGTGCTTTGGAATCCAATATTCCTCATCCTTTCATCATACTGAGCATCTTTTCTTGCTTTATATTTACTAAAATGAAATTTTAGTTTCAGTTTGAAAATGCCGACTTAGTGACCTGGAAATAGTGATACATAGTGATACATGTATAAGGCATCTGAATTGTAACAGACAATATGATAATTTAGAATGTCCAAAGCATCTTCATAGGGATAAGCCTGAACTTGGATGTAATGCTCTGAGTTGAGCCTTTCCTACTGTACAGACAATACAAAAACATAGGTAATCAACGATTACAAAGTTTGCCTCGTTATGGCACATTATCACAGCAACCCAATTTTGCCTGGATGCTGACAACTACCAAAGATGCATGCACATGCAAGGTAAGATAATTCTACCAAGTACAGTGACTGACATCTGAACTCAGACATAAACTTGAAGGTAAGTCACTCAAGCGGAGTATATAAGTCAAAGTGACCTAATTTTGCCTGGATGCTGACAAACTAACAGAGATGCATGAATATGCAAGGTTAGATGATCCTACTATGTACAGTGACTGAAATCTGAACTCATACATAAACTTGAATGTAGGTCACTCAAGCAGAAAATATAGGTCATAGTGACCTAACTTTGCCTGGATGCTGATCTAACATCAGAGATGCATGCATGTGCAACGTTAGATGATCCTACCATGTACAGTGACTGAGATCTGAACTCAGACACAAACTTCAATGTAAGTTACTCAAGCAGCAAATATTGGTCATAGTGACCCAATNTTGCCTGGATGCTGACCTACCATCAGAGATGCATGCATATGCAAGGTTAGATTATCCCACCTTGTACAGTGACTGAGATCTGAACTCAGACATAAACTTGAATGTAAGTCACTCAAGTGGGAAATGTAGGTCAAAGTGGCCCAATTTTGCCCGGATGCTGACCTACCATCAGAGATGCATGCATATGTACAGTTAGATGATCACAATATGTATAGTTACTGTGGTATGACCTCTGATGTAAATTTAAATGCAAGCCACTCAAGCGAAAAATATAGGTCAAAGAGACCTAATGTATAGTTACTGTGATATGACCTTTGATGTAAATTTAAATGCAAGCCACTCAAGCGGAAAATATAGGTCAGAGAGACCTTGGATGCTGTGAGATAGCCCAAGATGCACCTGCATGCAAAGTTTGATGACCTTACCCTGCATAGTTACTAAGATATATACCTAAATGCGGACACAGACGAGGATGAGGACACGGACGTGGACGCCGGGGGTACTCCAATAGTCCTCCTCAACTTCGTTGAGGTGAACTAATGATAAATATAGGTATAAATCAAAGATAACAAAGTTCGCCTCATTATGGCACATTGTCACAGTGATTTTTTTGTCTCAAATTTGGGTCCGAATATCGGACGCATTCTCAATGCGAAAATTACTTATTTTTTCCCAATATAATGTTTAATTTTCCCAATCCTGCAGTGCCAGGGATTTGATATAAATCTAACCAACGTAAATACTGGAAATTGGCATTTTTTTATGTTCAACTCATGTACTAAAACTGTACAACATGTTTGAAATTCTCATGAGTTCCTTTGCATTCCACGTATTTTCCCTACGCTAAATATAGCTACAATCATAGTGATATTTCTTCGAACCAATCAAACATCGTAAATTTCGCAGGTAATATCCGGGTCTTGTTAAAAGGTCAAGATCAACTATGTGTCAAAACAATTATGACATCAGAAACTAAATCGGGGAACTTTAGACTGCTTTTTCGTTCTGGCAGTAAATAGACAATAATAATGAAGATTAAGAACCTGACAATAGGCACTACTGAGTCCGAGAAAGGCAAGATTACTACATTATTAGCATTCTCACAATGCACAGATTTACGAGAAATAAAATGTCATTAGGGGTATATACACGACAGTTACCTTGCATTGATACAAGAAATAAAAGGCTATAACACGAGAATTTGGCTCTTAAGTTGCATTTTATAGATTTTCATGAAACATTGCAAAAAGTGATCCCCAGAGATAGACTGAAATGTCTCTTTGAAACTAAAGACCAGTAACCCTGCATCCTCGAACCTTCACCACTCTGTTTCTAAAAGAAAGAAAAGTAAGAATAATGGGTAACAGGTTTATAAAAGTCCATAGAATACTGTAGATAATACAGTTTTGTATTTTCCCAAATGGAGAAATTTTCGTGTTGTTTTCCCAATTTGAAGGGACCCGGACCCAGTCCCAAAAAGGTGAGAAAAAACACTGCTGACCTAACATCAGAAATGTATGCTCATGCAAGGTTAGATGATCCTGCAATGTGCAGTGACTGAGATCTGAACTTGGACGTGAACATGAATGTAAGTCTGTCAAGCAGAAAATGTAGGTCAGGGTGACCTAATTTTGTCTGAATGCTGACCTACCATCAGAGATGCATGCTCATGGAAGGTCACATGATCCTACCATGTACAGTGACTGAGATCTGAACTCGGACGTAAACTTGAATATTAGTCATTCAAGGGGAAAATGTAGGTCAAAGTGACCTCATTTTGCCTGGATGCTGACCTACCATCAGAGATGCATGCATGTGAAAGGTAAGATGATCCTACCATGTACAGTGACCGAGATCTGATCTGGGATGTAAACTTGAATGTAAGTCACTCAAGTGGAAAATATAGGTCAGAAAGACCTAATTTTCTTCAAGTATGAGAGTCAACCCAAGATGCACCTGCATGCAAAGTTTGATGACCCTACCCTTTATAGTTACTAAGATATATACCTAAATGCGGATGTGGACGAAGATGTGGTTGTGGTCGGGGATGCTGGGGGTACTCCAATAGTCCCCCTAAACTTCGTTAAGGCGAACTGAAATTACCTAGATGAATATACTGATCAGCAAAAGAAATGCATCATTCTGCTATTCAGTATACTAAAAGAATTGCATAAGCTTAAACTGGAGCATTACTCGGTCTTGAATTAATGGATTTTTAGGGTTGCACAGATGTATATAGTATTAGAATGACAACACCTTCACAATTTTAGGCAATTGGGGTGAATGTGTTAACACCATATGACTGCTTTTCATCACAATATGTTGAAAATGTTTGATTTAAGGCATTTTCTTCATGGTCGACAATAATATTACTTACCAGGACAAATTTTCACTTTACTAAGTTGGAAAGGAAATATTATATCTGTATCTTTATGGCAGATCTCACATATAAATCCTAATCCCTGACAAAACTGAAAGTATAACAAATATTTTGAATTATTATCTATTTCGATCAACTTATTCAAGCTTAAAAATTGCTTCAAACATAAACTTCAAACAATTTCAAAAACATCTACATGTATATTAATTTTCTTTTCGGCTGACCTGATCATTTGAATCTACAGCTGCTTGAAATTTAACAAACATACTTATGGACAATCTCAGGGCTGTTCCAGAAATAATTGTGAGGGGGGTCGGAAGGCACTTTAATAAAAATTTGATGGGTTGTGCGTATATTGGAGACTTGATCTTTAGAAACACATAGGAAAAACAAATTGACGAGTCCTTTTTAAAAGTACCTTCCCAACCACCCCCCCTCCTTTACAATGAACTCTGAGAAGCTGTAGATTTTAGTATCAGAGCAGATTAATTAATGAAAAGAAAACTTACAAGGCTGTTTTTTTAAATTGATTGAGGAATAAATATTAACCAATTGCACAGTGGATATACCGTTATATAGGGTTATAGAATGGGATTTTTTATATTGGTCCTGTATTATGTCCAAGGACGGTCGTATTGGGCCAAGGACAGCCGTATTGGGCCGAGGCAATGCCGAGGCCCAATACAGCTGTCCGAGGCCCAATACGACTGTCCAAGGACATAATACAGGACCAACGTGAAAAATAACATTCTATGACGCCTTTATTAAATAGTTATGTAAAACTATGCTATCGATTCAGTGGCAACAAAATGGGCGAAGGACTTGTCAGTCAATTTTCATGTTTACTTTATCCTCAAGTTTATTTTCAGGTGTTTCTGCTATGGGGAGCAGTCTCCAACATTTGTAAATTTGATTTGTGATATGACGGCATGGATAAACATGGAGATGTCAGTAAGCCATGCAAATGACTCAAGTTCAATTCAGCAAGTGGTGGTTACCTGAAAAAGCTTTACTTTTCTGATCTTCATAGCATTTTTTGTTGAAATCTAATCGTTGACATGTTTTAATACTATGATGTTTCATATTAAACATCACTGAACTATCAAAGTATTTTTCAGAATGTCAACAAACCAGCATTGTCAATGATGTCCTTGAACTTCTGCAAATTGAATCTAGAAATACGGGATCGGATCCCGGAAATGAAACTGAATTTCCGTTTTAAAATAAATCGTGATGAAAAAATGTACGATTGGTTTACAATGTAGCAGTCTAGCAGATTATTCACATGGAATTATGTTCTGATCGTGATATTGCCGCCATTTTGTTGAAGATTTAATGAACCGGAAGTCCGTATTGGGCTGGTCGTATTGGCCCAGTAAACCCGTATTGGGCCAGTAAATCCATATTGAGCCAGTAAATCCGTATTGGGCCTGTTTGGTAGTATTTGTCCAGTAAACCTATCTATATTTGCTCTAATCATTTTGTATTGCATAGATAATATTAATCATATTTTACATAATTATTTAATAAGACATGTTATGGAATACCAGGTCATGTGATCTTATTTCCTTCTGTTAGATGACAAATGGTATCATTAAACATGGCAATGCACTATATCAGAAACTAACATAATTGTTTTAGTAATTTTTGTGTATGAACTTTCAATTTTAAGGTGTTCCAAGAGCCAATTCAAATATATGTATTTTGTGTATGTTTTATCCACATGTTATTTTTTTAACATTGTGAACTGTATCAAACCATTAATACCAGTACACACAAGAAAATTAATCCTGTACTACAAATCATATAATATTTTTGTATTTTTGTTCACACAAAACTATGGTTGCTATGTCTCTCCTTCCTGACATTTGTAGCAGGCAAGTCAAAAATTATTTCTATCTTAGCTTGACTTGGATCAGTCCTTGGAGACAAAATTTGTCCACAGAAGATAACAATGGCAACTATCTATACACCCACTCATTGAATCCTGAATCAATATGGAGAGTACAAAATCAAATATGACTGGACACAATACAGGCCTGGACAAAAAACAAGTGCGGACACAATACAGATATGGGTACAATGATATAATCCTCAAGAAATAAACAGAATGTAGTAAGCCGCATGTCTGGAAATGAATCCCTCATTTGAAATGACTTTACAAAGCTTTTGACAAAATGACAAATTTATATATTTCACCAATAAGGTAAAAATTCAAAGTCCCGTCAAACAGGAAGTTGATATTTGGGAGCACTAAAAATTGCTGACAATGCATAACTCATTAAAACAAAGCAGCATACTACATTTAAACTGAATCCCTTCAAAGAGAGCCGAGATTTTGTGACAAAATTTCACGGTTCTGACAGATACATAGATATCTATTACTTTACATTACATAGTTGTGATACAATAAATAGAACATATTATTAATGAAATATTCATGTGTGACAACAAAATACAGTCTTCCTTAACCATGAGAGACTTTCAATGTACTTACCAAGGAGCATTAAAATTGATTACAATGCACAACTCTTTGCAACAAACCAGCATACCAAATTTTAAATGAATCCCTTTAAGGAGAGCGGAGAATTTTGTGACGAAAATTTCACTATTTTGACCATTAAAGTAAAAATTCAGTCCTTTCAAACAGGAAGTTAATATTGTAGAGTACTAAAGCACAACTCACCAAAACAAAGCAGCATACCTAATTTCAAATGAATCCCTACAAGGAGAGTGGGATGTTTGTGACGAAAAAAAACAAACAGAATGATTCATGGACAGATGGACAGACAAGGGTATTCCAATATACCACCCATTCTTTGAGTGGGAGTGTAATGATACTATGACAACAGACAATACTGACCTAACAATTTCTTAAAGATGATATAGATGCTGTAACAGACAATACCTGGTATTATACATGTAATTTTTACACTAAGATGACAGACAATACTTACTTGACAACTTTCTACATGTGATATTGATGCTACAACAACAGTTTTTAATTGATTCAACATCTGTTGATTTTTAACCTGTAAAACAACATCATATAATTTATCAAGTACATGTATGTGTTTTCAGTTTATTTGTATTCTAAGACAGCGTTCACTATACTTATCTCACCTTAAATTTTGACAGTAATAATTTTATTTTCCCAGTATGGTAATTTTATAACATGATAAGCTGGTACATGTGAAGAAGGAAACACCTACTTTTCCAGAGCACAGATTTCCCATGTAATGGCGTTTATTTAACATAAGCTTTAGTCATATTTATGTACAATTAACCCACTATTGTAACTCTATATTAATGTATTAAAATAATTTTGTTAATTTTGTTTACATAGAAAAGTATATTTTATTTAGATCTACTGATTTTACATATTTCTGCAGTCTGAGGTCTACTTTACCTCCATTCCTACTCTTAGAATTATTTATGTGAATTTGAGATTTTTTCCACAAAAGTAACACATTTGAAGACAAACATTTAACAGGTGAATTAAAAAGTTTAGTGTCTGTTTTTCAGTGCAAATAATTCATCTAACTTTATTGTTTTTAGTTGTTTTAATAATACATGACAAAAATTTGATGATAAGCAAGAGACATCTTAGTTCAATGCAGGTGAGAAAAACCAGCAGAGTAAACCATTATAGTGTGTTAAATAAAACTAGTTGTTGATACAGAACAAAGACACAATACAAGTATGGACACAATGATAAACCTCCCCCTTTCTTCAAGAAAATATTCATAGATGAAATATTTCCCCTTCAAAATTTCAGGGAGCAACCATATATCTTCATGTGCATCTTCAGGTGGTGTACTTCAACAATTTAAAATTTCATCAAAATCCAAGCAGCCGTTTAGGAAAACATGCACTGACAAGATTTGTTTCCCTCCCCCTTTCTAGAAAATATTCAAAGTCAAATTATCTCCCCTTCAAAATTCCTGGCAGGAACCATATAACTTCATGCACATCTTCAGGTGGTGTACTACAACTGTGTGACATTTCATCAAAATCCAAGCAGCTGTTTAGGACAACATGTGATGACAAGTTTCATCCCCCCTTTTTGCCAGATAATATTCAAGGACAAATTATCCCCCCTTCAAAATTTCAGGCATCAACCATAATACTTCATGCACATCTTCAGATAGAGTACTACAACTGTGGAACATTTCATCAAAATCCATGCAGCCGTTTAGGAGAACATGTGCTTAAAAGGTTTGCCCCCCCCCTTTTTACGGAAAATATTCAAAGTAAAATTATTTCCCATTTTAAATTTTGGACAGGAACAATATAACTTCATGCACATCTTAAGGTGGTGTACTGCAACTGTGTAACATTTCATCAAAATCCAAACAGCCATTTAGGAGAACTTGCACTTACAAGGTTCATCCCTTTTTTGCCAGATAATATTCAAAGATGAATTCTCTCCCCTTCAAAATTTCTGACAGCAACCATATCACTTCATGCACATCTTCAGATGGTGTTCTACAACTGTGGAACATTTCATCAAAATCCAAGCAGCCGTTTAGGAGGACATGCGCTGACAAGGTACATGGCCGAACAGACGGACTGACAGGCAGACAGACAGACTGGCAGACGGACGGACGCGCAGGGTGATTCCTTTATACCCCCCAAACTTTGTTTTCGGGAGTATAATTACTTACATTAACGAGATCACAGATTGAGTAATTATGTACATCATCTGCCCAGTAAGGAGGCAGATTGGCTGCATCAGTTCTTAACCTGAAATATAATTCATATATCATATGACCATATCAAATGATCGTCAGACATAATACAGGATGACTAGAAAACTCATATTCTATGTATTAAGAAAATTGTAAATAAAATTCCTTTTTGATCCAGATTGCTTACTTATGCAATATTGCACATAAATAAACTGATACTTCCATTAGCATTGGATTTTTATGGTAAAAACTACAGCTGTCGCCAATCCTGAATTAATATAATATGTGCAAATTTAAGTGTGTGAGGACATGATACAGGTGTGGATAAATTAAAATTATGGGCACAATACAATATTTTACTAAAGGATATGGAGTAAATGAACATGGGACCATAAGACATATGTTAACTCCTACTGCAATAAATTCTAATGAGCTGTATTGCCATTTTGGAAATTAATTTCCCATCAGCAGCACAAGAACCCAAACAAAGAACATGTGCTGACAAGCTTCCTCCTCCTTTTATCCAGAAAATTTTCAAAAGTTGAATTGTCTCCCTTTAAAATTTTGAGCAGCAATAACATTGCTTCAGGGCAGACATGGGGGCATTTGAAGGCACTTTATATTGACTCCAAGCATCCATAGAATTCTTCCCCATAAGTACCATACAAATCTATGATAAAAACACAACCACCCAGAGAAATATATATAAAGTGCCTTCAAAGGGTCCCAGACCAACATTTCTGGAACAGCCTCATGCACATATACAGGTGGTATACTACAACTATGTAACATTTCATAAAAATCAATACAGCTGTTTAGGAGGACATTGCTGACAAGGTACCTCCCCTTCATGGAAGGTAAATTATTTCCACTTTAAAATTTCCAGCAGCAATCATTTTACATTTTACTTTCATGCACATTTTGCTGTGGTAAACTACAACTAAGCAATATTTCATCAAAATTTTGGGCAGCAACTTTATTACTTCATGCACATTTTCAGGTGGTGTACTACACCTGCAATTCCATGCAGTCCTTTACTAGGACAATTGCTGACAAGATACATGGGTGAACAGACAGACAGAGGGACAGACAGGTTAATTCCTATATACCCCAAAAACTTTGGTTGTGAGGGTTAAAAAGAAACTAGAGGCTCAGAGACTGAGCCTGTATCGCTCACCTGGCAAAATGCTTCTACGCCATACATGACTAAAAAAGATTTTTCCTTACCAATGGGGTCAAATGTTTAGCTATGTTCTTCATTAGCACCCATATTTTTTGTCTGATCCTATTGAAATGAATAATTTTTGCAAAGGACCTTCTATACATTTCAGCGATGATGATTATAAGGATGGCAGAGCTGCCAACCCCATTTTATGATGACCGGGAGAAATGGAAAACTTTTTCGGGAGTTTTCAATATTTGGAGGGAGGCTCCTAAAATTGTAAGATAATTACAATGCCTGTCTGTATTTATTAAAGAATGACCCTTTAAACTGTTAAATGATGTTTCCAAGCACCGGAATTCAAACGAATAAGATAGTTTATATTTGGTAAGCCATTCCCCATTTTGGCTTTTGAATAAAAACCGCTGCAGTTGCTGTCTTCAGCATCTTTCGAAATTTTCTTAAGCTTTTACAGATACATATATCCTCCCACTGGAACGACCAACAAAACACAAAGTTATAACATGCATTTACGGTGGAGGATACGCATGCTGTTCCATCAATTATTTTCTAGATCCGGTAAAGGAAAAGCGAAACGAACATAATTAATAGGATTTTCGCGGGAAACGAAATTCGGGAGAAAATGGTACAACCGCGGGAGGGCGGGAATCGGGACTAAAAATCAGTAGTCTCCCGCCAAAATTGGGAGGTTTGCAGCTCTGGGATGGTTATCTCATTCCTGGCTCTAATGTTAAACTATGTTCTGCACTAAGGGCCATCTTTTTTGTCAGATAAAAGTACCTTCCATACATCCTTACTGTAAAGATTGGTTGAGTTTGCTTCAGTAGCTTCAGAGGAGATAGCAAATAGATGCTTTTCCCATAGGGTTCCATGTAAGACTATGTTCTGGGCTGGCAGCCATGTTTTTAAAGGAATCGGAAAAATTTCGGCAATCTCCATAAAAGACCTTCTATACATCATTCCTGTAAAGTTTGGTTCAATTTGCTTCAGTAGCTTCAGAGGAGATAGCAAATATATGCTTTTCCCATAGGGTCACATGTTAAACTATGTTCTGCGCTGGCAGCCATGTATTTTCACAGATCGAAAAAATTTCGGCAAACTAAGAAAAGGACCTTCCATACATCATTCCTGTAACGTTTGATTCAATTTGCTTCAGTAGCTTCATAGCAGATAGTCAATATATGCTTTTCCAATAGGGTTCCATATTAAAGTATGTTCTGCGCTGGCAGCCATGTTTTTTCACGGATCAAAAAAATTTCGGCAAACTAAGTAAAGGACCTTCCATACATCATTCCTGTAAAGTTTGGTTCCATTTGCTTCAGTAGCTTCAGAGGAATTAGCAAATATATGCTTTTCCCATAAGGTCCCATGTTAAAATATTTTCTGTGCTGGCAGCCATGTTTTTTCACGGATCAAAAAATGTAGGCAAACTAAGTAAAGGACCTTCCATACATCATTCCTGAATAGTTTGGTTCAATTTGCTTCAGTAGCGTCAGAGGAGATAGCAAATATATGCTTTTCCCATAGGGTCCCATGTTAAACTATGTTCTGCGATGGCGGCCATGTTTTTTCACGGATCAAAAAAATTTCGGCAAACTAAGTTAAGGACCTTCCATACATCATTCCTGTAAAGTTTGGTTCCATTTGCTTTAGTAACTTCAGAGGAGTTAGCAAATATTTGCTTTTCCCATAGGGTCCCATGTTAAACTATGTTCTGCACTGGCGGCCATGTTTTTTTCACAGATCAAAAAAATTTCAGCAAGCTAAGTAAAAGACCTTCCATACATCATTCCTGGAAAGTTTGGTTCAATTTGCCTCAGTATCTTCAGAGGAGATAGCAAATATATGCTTTTTCCCATAGGGTCCAATGTTAAATCTAAGTTCAGCGCTGGCGGCCATGTTTTTTGGCAGATCGGAAAAATTTCGGCAAACTAAGTAAAGGACCTTCCATACATCATTCCTGTAAAGTTTGGTTGAAATTTGTCCAGTGGTTTCAGAGGAGATAGCAAAAATATGAAAAGTTTACGGATGGCGACAGACGACGGATGCCAAGTGATGGCAAAAGCTCACATGGCCTTTGGCCAGGTGAGCTAAAAAGAAACTAGAGGCTCAGAGACTGAGTCTGTATCGCTCACCTGACAAAATGCTGAACAGCAGGGTTTTCGATGTTCTGCATGGTGGCCATGTTTTTATCGGATTGAAATGAAATGAGCAATCTTAGTGAAGGACCTTCCATACATCATTCCTGCAAAGTTTGGTTGAATTTGCTTCATTAGTTTCCGAGGAGTTGATGAAAATGATGTTTTTCCCTTAGAGTCCAACGTTAAATATAAGTTTTGCGTTGGCGGCCATGTTTTTTGTCCGATAGGAACGAAATGAGCAATCTTTGTAAAAGACCTTTCATTCATCATTTTTGTAAAGCTTGGTTGAATTTGCTTCAGTGGTTTCAGAGGAGTTGATGAAAACGATGTCCAAGTTAAATATAAGTTCCACGCTGGCGGCCATGTATTTTGTCAGATCAGAAGGAAATGAGAAATCTTTCAAGAGGACCTTTCCTACTTCATTCCTGTAAAGTTTGGTTGAATTTGCTTCAGTGGTTTCAGAGGAGTTTGATGAAAATGATTTTTTTCCCAATAGGGTCCAATGTTAAATACAAGTTCCGCGCTGTCGGCCATGTTTTTTGTCGGATCAGAACCAAATGAGCAATCTTTGCAAAGGATCTTCCATACATCATTCCTGCAAAGTTTGGTTGAATTTGCTTCAGTAGTTTCAGAGGAGTTTATGAAACAACGGCAGTAGAATACTGAAGGAACAAAGGGGTGAAATTCACAAAAATGGAAGTCAAAAGACAGGGCAAAAACGAGAACACAGAAAACAATGACGTTAGACACAAAAACAATGACATTAAACAGATACAATGATGTTTCCCATAGGGTCCAATGTTAAATATAAGTTCCGCGCTGGCAGCCATGTTTTTTGTTGGATCGAAACGAAATGAGCAATTTTAGTAAAGGACCTTCCCTACTTCATTCATGTAAAGTTTGGTTGAATTTGCTTCAGTGGTTTCAGAGGAGTTGATGAAAATGACGTTTTTTCCATAGGGTCCAATGTTAAATATAGGTTCCGCGCTGGCGGCCATGTTTTTTGTCGGATCAGAACGAAATGAGCAATCTTTGTAAAGGATCTTCCATACATCATTCCTGTAAAGTTTGGTTGAATTTGCTTCAGTGAATTCAGAAAAGTTGATGAAAATGATGTTTTCCTATGGGGTCCAATGTTAAATACAAGTTTGGGGCTAGCGGCCATGTTTTTTGTCGGATCGGAACAAAATGAGCAATCTTTGTTAAGGACCTTCCATACATCATTCCTGTAAAGTTTGGTTAAATGTGCTTCAGTGGTTTGAGAGGAGTTGATGAAAATGTGAAAAGTTAACAGACAGAGGGACGACGGACGCCAAGTGATGGCAATAGCTCACACTGACCCTTTGGCTCAGGTTAGCTAACAAGAGACATCATGCTGTCATCTATGAGTATCTAATAACGTGACCAAATTTAAAAACTCTTATAAAAAGACAAGGCTTAAATTATGACAAAATGTATCATTTACAATTGTGAAAACCAATTGTATCATTTACCATTGTGAAA
>MJUU01004170.1:42846-59429 GCA_002080025.1 Modiolus philippinarum
GCCACGATATAGCTGAAATATTGCTGAAGTTGGCATAAAACATCAATCAATCAATCTCAATATTTTTTGAAAGAGAGAGATAAATTTGACAAGCACTTTTTCTTTACAAGGCATCTGTGAGCCACTGCTCTCTAGCGATACCAATGCTCTCACATTTCATTATCTCATGACCTGCACAAATTTGTTCTTTATTTCTGACATTGACATTTGTAGACATACTTACTTCACTGCATCTTTACAGATCATTAAAAATTTCTTCACATATTGCAGCTGTAGTCGTAATTCTAAAATATTTTCTAAATGTTTCACACGTTTATATAATGATGGATTTATATCACAGATATTAAATAGAGGTTCACTGTAAATCTTAGTCAATAAATCATTGGAAAAGTTTGACACTTGGTATTTGTTGAAGTCCCATTTCTTTAAAATTTTAGCGGGAATATAAAACAGCGCTTTACTATGGCAACACTGACAGAAATATTTTCCTAAATATTCACAGTAACGGAATCTACTGATGTAACCTGAAAAATACAACAACAAAAATATTAGATGCAATCTTATCATTGAGTATAAATATATGCAACTGGAAGCGTGTTTTTGATACAAAACTAGAGGCTCAAAGACTGAGCCTGTATTGCTCACCTGACAAAATGCTTCTGTGCAATGCATGACCAAAAAAGATTTATTTTACAAATGAGGTCTAATGTTAAGCTATGTTCTCCATTGGCACAAGTGTTTGTTTGGTTGATCCTATTGAAATTAGTAATCTTTGCAAAGGACCTTCAATACATCATTCGAATACAGTTTAGTTAAATTTGCTTTGAGTTTCAGAGAAGATAATGAAAAGTATGGTTTTCACATGCCACGCCACGATGTTCAACTATCTTCATGTTTTTTCTCGGATCGAAATAAAATGAGCAAATTTTGTAAAGGACCTTCTGTATATCATTCCTGTAAAGTTTTGTTGAATTTGCTTCTGCAGTTTCAGAGGAGAAGATTAAAATGTAACTTTTTTCATATGGTCCAATGTTAAACCTAAGTTCCACACTGGCGGCCATATTTTGTAACGGATTGAAAACAAATTTGCATTTTTTGTAAAGTACCTTTAATACATCATTCCTGTAAAGTTTGGTTGAATTTGCTTCAGTCCTTTCAGAGGAGAACATGAAAATGTGATTTTCCCATAGGGCCAAATGTTAAACTATGTTCCTTTCTGGCAGCCATGTTTTTTCTCTGATCGGAACAAAATGAGCAATCTTTGTTAAGGACCTTTAGTACATCATACCTGTAAAGTTTGGTTGAATTTGCTTCAGTGGTTTCAGAGCCTAGAGGAGAAGATGAAAATGCGATTTTCACATAGGGTGCAATGTTAAACCTAAGTTCTGCATTGGCGGCCATGTTTTTTATTCGATCGGAAAGAAATGAGCAATCTTCATAAAGGACCTTCCATACATCATTCCTGTAAAGTTTGGTTGAATTTGCTTAAGTGGTTTCAGAGGAGAAGATGAAAATGTGATTTTTCCCATAGGGTCCAATGTTAAATCATGTTCTGTGCTGGCGGCCATATTTTTTGTCGGATTGTAAGGAAATGAGCAATCTTTGTTAAGGACCTTTAGTACATCATTCCTGTAAAGTTTGATTGAATTTGCTTCAGCAGTTTCAGAGCAGAGGTTAAAATGTGATTTTTCCCATTTAGGGTCTTATGATAAACCTAAGTTCTGCACTGGCAGCCATGTTTTTTATGGAATCAGAAAGAAATGAGCAGTCTTTGTTAAGGACCTTCAGTACATCATTCCTATAAAGTTTGGTTGAATTTGCTTCAGTGGTTTCAGAGCAGACGATGAAAATGTGATTTTTCCCATAGGGTCCAATGTTAAACATTAGTTCTGCGCTGGCGCCATATTTTTTGCCGGATCGGAACAAAATTAGCAATCTTTGTAAAAGACCTTCCATACTGTAAACGTGGAAATTTTCGTGTGGGGGTAATTTTCGCTTATTTCGCCTCTGGGAATTTTACCCGAATATAACCCCCACGCGAATACTATAACCCCCACGCTAATACTTTTAATAACAAAGTTTTTCTATCAAATATTGAAGATAAGCGAATATTATAACCACGCTAAAGGTTTGGGTATGACACTTCGCGAAATTAACCCCCCGCGAAAATAACCACGTTTACAGTATATCATTCCTGTAAAGTTTGATTGAATTTGCTTCTGCCGTTTCAGAGCAGAAGATGAAAATGTGATTTTCCCATAGGGTCCAATGTTAAACCATGTTCTGTGCAGGAGGCCATGTCTTTTGTCCAATCAGAACGAAATGAGCGGTCATTGTTGAGGACCTTTAGTACATCATTCCTGTAAAGTTTGGTTGAATTTGCTTCAGTGGTTTCAGAGCAGAAGATGAAAATGTGATTTTTCCCATAGGGTCCAATGTTAAACATAAGTTCCGCGCTGGCTACCATGTTCTTTTGTCGGATCAGAATGAAATGAGCAGTCTTTGGGTATGACACTTCACGAAATTAACCCCCCGCGAAAATAACCACGTTTACAGTATATCATTCCTGTAAAGTTTGGTTGAATTTGCTTCAGTAGTTTCAGAGGAGAAGATGAAAATGCGAAAAAGTTTTAACGGACGGACGGACGGATGGACGCCAAGTGATGGCAATACCTCAAACTGACCCTTTGGGTCAGGTGAGCTAAAAATGAATGTCTCAAGAATGCTTGAAATCTGATGAAAGATAGAGAAGAATTGGCGTCCACAAACATAATTTTGCAAAATTCTAAGTCAAAAAGAGGTATTACTCCAAGAAAAATTAGCCGATCAATCCGGCAAAATGATATGCACAACTAGGCATGATAGTCAACAATCCTGTGAAGTTTGGTAGAAAACCGATGAAAGATGTAGAACTGGCGTCCACAAACTTTGTGACAGACAGAGGGATGGACTGATAGACAGACCGACAACAGACGGAAAAGACAAAAACAATAAGTCTCCCCCTTGAGAGGGGGAGACATCATTAATTTACACACACTGAAAACAGTAGATAAGGTCTCATTCAATCATAAACAATAAGACCCCTTTTGGAATAACTCATTTTCTTGTCGGGATGGACTGGGAACATGCATTTTCTCTACAAAATGGCATCAAAACAATCAAACAGTGATAGTGATGTTGAAGATACATGTTTCCTCCCGAAAATAATAGCTCAGCATTTATCATAAAAAGGTTTTATAAATTTTATGCATGTAATTGTAATTTTTCATGTAAATAAATCTATGTCAATAATGTCATTTCACTTATTATAATTGCTCATGTCATAAATTTTGTGAAGCTTTACAAAATCCTCTTCTATATAAGAATGCTATACTGTATAGGGCTTTATATTCGCGGTACAAAATTTTCGCGCTTTTCAGCATTTGGTTTATTCGCGAGGTTTTATATTCGCGGATATTTAGTTTAAGTCATTATATTCATTTATATTCAGGTTAACAGTAAAATATTCGCGGGTATAAATTTTCGTGGATATCGTTTTAACCGCGAATAGCGCGAAAATTAATACCCCGCGAAATATAACAACCATACAGTATACAGAAAGTTGGTATCAAACTTATGGCGGATTTCCAGGATGATTAACGTATTTTATTTGCAATTCTTCAATAAACATACCAATATTCCTTAGTAACACCTATAAAACTCCTTCAAAACTCCTGTCTTTTGTCTGCTCGTCAAGCAATCAAGCTTCTATAGAGTTCTATTGTATACCAATTTGTACTGCCTGAAGGGGTTTACCTTGATACTCCAGTGATAACAAATTGGTATACAATAGAATTCTACAGAAGCTTGATTGCTTCAGACAAAAGACAGGGGTTTAGAAGGAGTTTTATAGGTGTTACTAGAGGAATATTGGTATGTTCATTGGAAAACTGCAAATAAGATACGTTAATCATCTGGGAAATCCACCATAAATACTTCGCCTTTCCATTATTAATATTACATACCTGGTTCTACTCTAGTACCACAACCAGCACAGAGGTAGTTCTGTTTTTCCATTATCAACTTCCTACTACAAATAAAATATATAATTTGTANAGCCATGTTTTTTCTCTGATCGGAACAAAATGAGCAATCTTTGTTAAGGACCTTTAGTACATCATACCTGTAAAGTTTGGTTGAATTTGCTTCAGTGGTTTCAGAGCCTAGAGGAGAAGATGAAAATGTGATTTTCACGTAGGATGCAATGTTAAACCTAAGTTCTGCATTGGCGGCCATGTTTTTTATTCGATCGGAAAGAAATGGGCAATCTTCATAAAGGACCTTCCATACATCATTCCTGTAAAGTTTGGTTGAATTTGCTTAAATGGTTTCAGAGGAGAAGATGAAAATGTGATTTTCCCATAGGGTCCAATGTTAAATCATGTTCTGTGATGGCGGCCATATTTTTTGTCGGATTGTAAGGAAATGAGCAATCTTTGTTAAGGACCTTTAGTACATCATTCCTGTAAAGTTTGATTGAATTTGCTTCAGCAGTTTCAGAGCAGAAGGTTAAAATGTGATTTTTCCCATTAAGGGTCTTATGATAAACCTAAGTTCTGCACTGGCAGCCATGTTTTTATGGAATCAGAAAGAAATGAGCTGTCTTTGTTAAGGACCTTTAGTACATCATTCCTGTAAAGTTTGGTTGAATTTGCTTCAGCTGTTTCAGAGCAGAAGATGAAAATGTGATTTTTCCCATAGGGTCCAATGTTAAACATAAGTTCTGCGCTGGCGCCATATTTTTTGTCGGATCGGAACAAATGAGCAATCTTTGTAAAAGACCTTCCATACTGTAAACATGGAAATTTTCATGGGGGGTAATTTTCGCTTATTTCGCATCTGGGAATTTTACACGAATATAACCCCCACGCGAATACTATAACCCCCATGCGAATACTTTTAATAACAAAGTTTTACTATCAAATATTGAAGATCCGCGAATATTATAACCACGCAAAGGTTTGGGTATGACATTTCGCGAAATTAACCCCCGCGAAAAGTATATCATTCCTGTAAAGTTTGGTTGAATTTGCTTCTGCCGTTTCAGAGCAGAAGATGAAAATGTGATTTTCCCATAGGGTCCAATGTTAAACCATGTTCTGTGCTGGCGGCCATGTCTTTTGTCGGATCAGAACGAAATGAGCGATCATTGTTGAGGACCTTTCGTACATCATTCCTGTAAAGTTTGGTTGAATTTGCTTCAGTGGTTTCAGAGCAGAAGATGAAAATGTGATTTTTCCCATAGGGTCCAATGATAAACATAAGTTCTGCGCTGGCGGCCATGTTCTTTTGTAGGATCAGAATGAAATGAGCAGTCTTTGTAAAGGACCTTTCATATATCATTCCTGTAAAGTTTGGTTGAATTTGCTTCACTAGTTTCAGAGGAGAAGATGAAAATGTGAAAAAGTTTTAACGGACAGACGGACGGACGGACGGACGACGGACGCCAAGTGATGGCAATAGCTCAAACTGACCCTTTGGGTCAGGTGAGCTAAAAATGAATGTCTCAAGAATGCTTGAAATCCGATGAAAGATAGAGAAGAATTGGCGTCCACAAATATAATTTTGCAAAATTCTAAGTCAAAAAGAGGCATTACTCCAAGAAAAATCAAAGCATGGAATGCTGTTAAGGCAGGTTCCTGGTATTCCAGAAGTTCTGTAATTATTACTTTTTTGCTGAAATCTTGACATTTAATTTTTTCAAGAATTAAAATCCGAAATTTTCCTTCCCGGTTTAGGTTGTCTTTTCAGTTTTTATATGGGTTGCTGAACCGTGCTGGCAATTTATTTAAAACTCTATTTATTTACATTTCATTGTCTTGCTCCTCTTTGTTGGTATACGTACATGTAAGTATTCCAAAGTACAAGCCCGAGTACAAGTGTGACACTCGGTGGCTTAATTAATGTTGATATTTCCAATTTTGTCACTTCCTCTGTCAAGTCATCTAGTTCTTAAGTTTCATTATTTTTGCATATGATATGATTAAATAACTCAATAACGAAGTCACTGTAAATTTACTATCTACATATGGGCATTTCGACAACTTATGTCTCATCAGTGCAATCTACTGACAATGGTAGGTTGTGCTCAGCTACAAATAACAAAACATCGAAGTTACTGTGAATAATGTAAACAGAATTTCAGCATTTTGAGTCCGAAGTCGAGCACTACGTTTGTGTCCCTCTCAGGCCTCTGTTTCTCTATGGCGAACAACGTCAATTCATCCTCCGTGCATTAAGGCAAAGGTTATGCCACACAACAGAAACACTGCGTGTATATATTTATCACTCTTGCTCAAAAAGTCCATCTCTTTTATCCATTTATTTGGGAATTTTGAATTGTATCTACCCTTTTCGCGGAGGCGTCGCCATTTTGTCGTTAATACACAGCTGATTCGTGTTCTTGCGTAATCTCGTTAGGCGGAATGTGAATGGAACAGCCTTTGTTTACCTCGCAGGGTGTGATTGGAACAGCCAATATTTACTTCCGGTGTAACGGAAAAATATTTTTGAGAGAAAATTTTAATATCGGGAGCTTTCAGAGGCATATCGGTAGACGTGAGACCGGCTGCTAAAAACCGGTAGCCTCACGGTGAGACCGGGAGGGTTAACAACTCTGGTTACAACAGCGAAACTAGAAGTTACTATGTATCCATTCATAAAAACTGCGCGCCACAGGAAATTTTTATGAATGAACCGAATCGTGAATTTCGAATGTCAGTTTAAGTGCTCTGAGATTAAAAAAGCAAAGTATCTCCTAAAAGATATTAAATAAATACAATAAACACATAAAACGATGTAGTTGATCATGAAATGGACACTGTATCGCCACATGAATGGATTATTTTTTGTGCCTTCGTATGAATAACTGGTAAGCCGTACGCGTTTTTAACGATAGTCTGGATCATTCCGATTCTTTTCATATAGTCTCCTTAATGTAAGAGTCTGGTTGAAACAGACTTTTTTCAAGATGGCTTTTACCCGACAGCTAGAAGGCAGAGAACCTGCCTTAATTAGCTGATCAATCCGGCAAAATGATGTGCACAACTAGGCATGATAGTCAACAATCCTGTGAAGTTTGGTAGAAATCCGATGAAAGATGTAGAATTGGCGTCCACAAACTTTGTGACAGACAGAAGGATGGACTGATAGACAGACGGACAACAGACGGAAAAGACAAAAACAAAAAGTCTCCCCCTTGAGAGGGGGAGACATCATTAATTTACACACACTGAAAACAGCAGATAAGGTCTCATTCAATCATAATCAATAAGACCCCTTTTTGAATAACTCATTTTCTTGTCGGGATGGACTGGGAACATGCATTTTTTTCTACAAAATGGCATCAAAACAATCAAACAGTGATAGTGATGTTGAAGATACATGTTTCCTTCCGAAAATAATAGCTCAGCATTTATCATAAAAAGGTTTTATAAATTTTATGCATGCAATTGTAATTTTTCATGTAAATAAATCTATGTCAATAATGTCATTTCACTTATTATAATTGCTCATGTCATAAATTTTGTGAAGCTTTACAAAATCCTCTTCTATATAAGAATGCTATATACAGAAAGTTGGTATCAAACTTATGGCGGATTTCCAGGATGATTAACGTATTTTATTTGCAATTCTTCAATAAACATACCAATATTCCTTAGTAACACCTATAAAACTCCTTCAAAACTCCTGTCTTTTGTCTGCTTGTCAAGCAATCAAGCTTCTATAGAGTTCTATTGTATACCAATTTGTACTGCCTGAAGGGGTTTACCTTGATACTCCAGTGATGACAAATTGGTATACAATAGAATTCTACAGAAGCTTGATTGCTGCAGACAAAAGACAGGAGTTTAGAAGGAGTTTTATAGGTGTTACTAGAAGAATATTGGTATGTTCATTGAAGAACTGCAAATAAGATATGTTAATCATCCGGGAAATCTGCCATAAATACTTCGCCTTTCCATTATTAATATTACATACCTGGTTCTACTCTAGTACCACAACCAGCACAGAGGTAGTTCTGTTTTTCCATTATCAACTTCCTACTACAAATAAAATATATAATTTGTAAACTTTCAATCAAATCTTATTGATAGTTATTATTATGCTATTTGTTAATTTCAGCAAGCATGGCCATGACATAATTAAGCAATTTTTCTGTAAGGTACAGCATCTGGCCAAAAGCGAGTTATCAGCATCAAACATTTCTCTTTCGGTATCACAAATTAAACACAGTCCAAAGATAAGATATCAGACTTTTACTATTATTCTTTGTAAATAATGATAGCATCAAAGTATTAATTATGGGTACTTTATTACAAATCATATTTAAATTATAAGGAAAATTCAATTTATAAACATAGTGTGATTTTGCTTTGAACAGTGAAAAATAATGAAAATCAGATGAGCAATGACTGCAAGACAATTTTTTTAAACAGCCTCATTTTTATATGAAATGCTCAGGGTATTGCGGCACAGATTATTCACTTTTGGCCTCATACTGTAACTCCCATCAAAGCAAGGAATTTCTTTTTTTTTTTAGTTGGAAAGAAAATGCTACTTATTTGCCCAAGAAGAAAAATTAGGTTTAAAATGGTATATGGGGTAAGAAAACACTTACGGTATGAGAAATACAAAATGAAGGGAATTTGGATCCTTAATCAATATTTTTAAAATGTTTTAGTAATATGGTTTAAAAATAGTGATTTTTTTACCTTCAGTAAATTTTCTATTAATGTAAATGTGATATGATTTGAATTAAGTGTAGAAATTATTCAAATTAAATCATGTAAAATGTCAAGAAGTGTGATTATTTACTGCATTCAGAGATACAGGTGCACAAAAATCTGATGCATATCTAATCCAGGCTACGGGAAAGGCCAAATTCATAGGTTCAAATTCTATTCTATTCAAAATATACTGATAATGTTGAAACTAAAACAAAAGGCAACTTTTAGAACAATATCCTTTTTAACTCATAAATTGTCTTACATTCAAAAAAGATTTTACAATGAATAAATACTTAAAAGTTTGAGACTTACTTTGGACGTTGATGTATATTGAATATAATTTGAGGCCTTGGTGGAGCCCATTCATGGTTCCCTCTTAGTCTCGTCTGAAATTAAAAAAATATTCTTGTTTTATATTTTCAAGTTTACCACCATTTAAGCCTTTCTACTATGTTTACATTTCTTTCTACTGTGTTTATATTTCTTTCTACTGTGTTTATATTTCTTTCTACTACTGTGTTCATATTTCTTTCTATTGCGTTTATATTTCTTTCTACTACTGTGTTTATATTTCTTTATACCCTGTGTCTTTATAAAATAAATAAACAAATAAATAAGAACAGACAAATCAACATTAAACATGTCTTTTATATTCCTGTCAATTGTCATGATTTTCATATTTCAAAATGGATGTAATATTCAGCAATGCTTTGGGTGGTAAATATGTTCTTACCGGTATCTATTTCTAAATTCGGGAGTGCAAGTTTTACTAAAAAATTTCCATAGTATCAAATCTTTCCACTCCAAAGAAAACATGTCATTATATTCGCTATTCTAATATGACGTCCTTTAATCGCCTTTTGTCCATAACCTTGGTAAAATCCGCATATATTTGTGGGTATTGTCATGTCAATCGACAGTACTTTTGATAACTTCAGACAGTTTGAAGACAGTTTTTGCAGCCTCATAGAACAAAACGTCATACTTTATGGGGTAAAATGTCTGTTTCACCTATGAATACATAGTCAAATTCATCTCTTCTGTACCCTGTAAGTGTCATATTAGAATTGAAATAATTCACGGTAGCGTGCATATATGTTTATTTTACCACGGGTTTGCCCTTTATGCCATATTTTACCCCTCGCATATGCTCTGGGTAAAATATTTGCCATAAAGGGCAAACCCGTGGTAAAATTGCCATATATTCACACTCCCGTGAATTATTTCTTAAACATTAAAAGACAAACTCTGATGTTCTCATCAGAAGCCCACTTTCATGTCCTCAAATGAATAAACTGCAGTCACATTACATTTGATATTACATGTATAACTATTTATGCATGATACTTTCTTCAGAATCTTATTTTTAAAACTATAAAATGTAATTCGATATTATAGTAAATTTTGAAATCTAAACAACAGAATAACAGCAGATTCACAGACATAATAAACCAATTTGAACTTACAAAAACAAGTGGCTCCTGAGAGCCTCTACTGCTCTCTAACCTGAACCATGGAATGGACTATAATCAAATGGTCCTCCATTCAAAAATAATCCATGTTAATAGCCATATTAATTAGGAACAGACAAATTTAAATGGTGATCATCAAAAGACTCTTATGGTCAAGTTTAAGTCCAATTGGCAAAGTTGTTTCAGAGAAGGAAATGCATTATATACAGAGCACCACAGAGTTTTTTATGTCACCATGAATCGAACATTTGGGGGGCGTACAGTTTTTGGTCAGTCTGTCTGTTTGTTTGTTTTGTCTGTATGTCCACAAAAAATTTTAACATTGGGTATATCTTTTGAATGGTAGGTGATAGGGCTTTCATATTTTGCATTAGTATTCCTTATGGCAAGACCTTTCAAGCCAGAATTTTGGTCCTCATGACCTTGACCTTGGCATGTGATGGACTTTTTGAAAAAAATAATTAACTTTTACATTGCGTATATCTTTTGAGTGGTAAGTGGTATGACTTTCATATTTTGCATGTGCAGTTGCTGTGACAAGACCTTTTAATTGGCACCAGAACCTGTGACCTTGTGGCCTTGACCTTGACATGTGAACAACTGCTCAAAAACTTTAACATTGAGTATATCTTTTGAATGGTAGTTGAAAGGACTTTCATATGTTGCATGTGTATTCTTGGTGGGAAGACCTTTCAGTTGGTACCAAAATAGTTTTACCTTGTGACCTTGACCTTAACATGTGACTATCTGGTAAAATTTTAACCAGAAAAATGAAATTATATTATTTTATTTTTAGACTACAGACACATTTTGTTTATGAGACAATTTTTGTTGATGTCAATAGAATTTGTATTGTAAAAAGATGTCTTAATAAATCATTCAGCATATTTTCTTCATTTAAACTTTAACATTTTGTACAGGTAAATCATTTGAATAGTAAGAGATAGTGTTTTGTATTTCCAAGGTGTATCTATTAAGTCACCCCGACTTATGTTTACTATTTCATAATATTTCTCAATTTCTTTTTTATACATATTTATCGGTGATGAAGGATGTTACTAAAAATATTTATTTCTTTTCTTATGCAATCAATATCTATATATTCCTCCAATTTTTGGGAGAACCAGTATTGATAAAGTATATGAAAACAATGTCAATGATAATGTGTTGGTAAGGTGAGCTGCAAAGGTAGAATATATGATTCCAAATGCCAACAGTGATGAAAATCATCTCTTTAAACCTGTTAGCATCGGAAAAATCCAGCAAGGTCTATGGCTGTATTTGAACCCCTACTTTGTTGTCATCTATGGCAACAAAACCTGCACTATGTCAAGCGCCCTAGACCACGTGGACACCTAGGCTATATAAAAATATAGCTTTCAGTGATGGTCATTCCTCCTCGTATGAAATCTAGAGTTGTAACATAGTACACATGAACATCAGGTGGGTAGGAAATAGATAGAAGAAGGATAAGGTTGCAACAGATAAGATTATAAGAATCTTACACCAGGGCGAGGGTCAGACGGAAAAATCTCAGACACCCAACGGTAAGATTTCAAGTACTCGGACAAAGCTTGCCGAGTCCGAGACCCTAGAAATCTTAACCGAGGGTGTCCGAGATTTTTTTGTCTGACCCTCTCATTGGTGTTTGATTATTTTTCTCCCCTCAGCATCTCAAAATAAAACAAATCACCGTCGAAAAGCCACAGCTGACATCAGTAAATTGCTTCCCTTTTTACGACATCATAAAGCATGGAGCACACATCTGAGTCCAAGGTTATTTCTGTGTCCATGATTTAGGAAATTTATGATGTGTTTTAATTCAAATTATGCCGTTTTAAGGTAGTTAATTTACTTTTTAATACTTTTAATTATATACTTTTCGATTCATGCGGACTAAAATGTGTATATTGTTATGATATAAAAACTGGCGGTAATATACGCGTGTAGCTTGTCTGACACCCTGTGTAAGACAGAAAAATCTTGCACTGTGAAATCAATGGATTTTCTTGTCCGAGGTGGGAGAAATATGTTGCAACACTTTTATCTATATACCTTATGTATCTTATCCAATGCAACCTTATCTTTCTTCTATGTTATGTACAAATTTCTGTCTGTCAATAAAAATAGTATGCCTATGATTTTTTACAATCAGTTAGTTTGACAAAAGAGAATTTCACTGTATAGGAGTAAGTTAGGTCAGAAAAGACATGATTACAGCACCATGATTCAAATTCACCACAGTTTCAAAGAAATGTAAATGTTTGATAGTGTACTGAAAATAAGTCTATATAAACAACATTTTCTCAACAGTGATATTGTCATTTTTCAAGAAAAAAGGTCTTTACCATAACTTGCAAAACAAGAATATGTGTCTAAACGACACAATGCCTCGCCTCGCAACTATTTTGAACAATGCTATATTTCGTGATAAGTAAAGCATGAAGTTGGTTGCATGGATATATTTTTATAATGATTTTTGTTTAATTATACCCTAATGGGTATTTAATTTTATGGGTGTTAAACGATAATAGCATACATCCTTCACAGAAAAGAAACTTAAACCTATCGATGAACCTAAAGCTATCCCCTTTTTTCCGTAATCAGTGAAGCATGAAACTGGTGGCATGGGTAAATATTTGTTATGTTTTTTTTATTATTTATATCCTAATGAGTATTAATACAAAGTTTCATAATAAAAGCACACATCCTTCACAGAAAAGAAACTTAAACCTGTGGCTAAATCTCATACTTCCCCCCTTTTTCCATGATCAGTGAAGCATTAAGTTGGTGGTAAGGATAAATTTTTATTGTGAGATTTTTATTTAATTATACCCTAATGTGTATTTCTACAAAGTTTCATGATAAAAGCACATATCCTTCATAGAAAAAACTTCAACCTAAAGGTAAACCTCATACTACCCCCTTTTTTCCATGATCAGTGAAGCATAAAGTTGGTAGCATGGATAAATTTCTATTATGATTTTTGTTTAATCATACCTAATGTGTATTATTCAAAGTTTCATGATAATAACATACATCCTTCACAGAAAAAAAACTTAAACCTTAGGGTAAACCTAACTTGGGATGGACAGATGGACGGACGAACAGACAAATGGACGAACAGACAGATGGACAAACGGACAACAAACCCAAACACTATATGCCCCCTACGATACCCCTACTATCGTAGGCGGGGCATAAAAATGTAGGTAATAAAACAATGCAGCATTATATATATAAATGCCAGACAAATTAAGGCCATGCTATCATATACAGGCCATGCTTTAATATTTAACAATTCAAATTAATCAAGAATTGATAACACACTGATTTAAAGTCGAAGACTGATATGTGGCAAAATACATGTTCTCACATGGAGAACATCTTATTCTTTAGAATGCATGATTTATGGGAAGAAAAGAGATATTTTAGAAAGTACATTTTCTAAATTCACTATTGTAATTGTCTTCAATCTTTCAAGGGTTCAGAAATTGGTATAATTTACTGGTGAAGACAAATAAAATATCATCTATATGCACAAAAAAGTTTCTAGCTGATCTGATGGAATTGAGCAAAGCAAGACCAAGACTCCATTACAGGCAGGGTTCTAAATCTACAGGTACAATTTATAATACTTACGAATTGATTATTGACAAGGGTCATTGTCAAAGAAAAATGTGGCATTATATTGATTAACATTCTTTATTAAATGAAAACTAACACAATTATAGAATTACTGTCAGATTTGTGAAGTTACAAGTTTCAACTAAGACACATATTAAGAACAGTGTCAGCATTTTGCAGTCAGACTATTGGGATGTAATATATTGATGTAAAGGAAACTTACCAAAAATAAATCCTGAAATACATGTAGATTTTGTACTTGAAGTCTTATCATTAATAACGCATACTTTATTTTACTGTGACTTTGTGCCAATAAAGAATGTTCAAATTAAAACTAAAATATACACACATAATTGCTAAGGGGTAGTTCTTCGTTCTCGTTTCCACTGCACGTCTCAACAAGGATAATTTAAGAAATGAAAAGTTTATAAATAATGTACAAATGGTATAGAATATATTACATTGATTCCTATATGACTATCTCTACACATATAACAATTATTAAATAACTTAAAATAAGATATTATTTCACAAAATATATATGAAGGAATATAATAGTAAAGCTCTTGATTTACCTGTATTTTGTTAAGTCTTAATTGGTCAGCATCATCAGGAGAAACTGGATAGGAATCAGGCATCGGCAGCAACTACAATACAATATAATTCTCTAAAATTGTCATTGTATAACAGTATTCAACTATATGTATAAAGGTATGTATCTAGAAAGATAAGGTTGTATACATTACTGTAAACGTATTGATTTTCGCGGTTGCTAATTGTTCGGGGATTCTTGAACTGTGCCATGTTCGCGAGTATCAATTTTTGCAGTTTTAGGAAAATATTAGTACTTTCTAATTGTTTTTGAGATATTTGCAGGTACTAATTTTTGCGGTCTTTTGTCAACCGCGGAAATTACTACTTTTCCAGTATTAAATGAAGTGTATTTTAGCTTTAGATTTTTAACTAGACATCGGAGAGATGGCAGCCATCTCTGTGGGCCCCGCTGTAATATAAGTGCAAATTTAAGTGTGTGTGGACACAATACAGGTGTGGACACAGTACAAGTGTGGACACTACACAAGTTTGGACACCATCATATCATCAAGATATCAACAGAATGTGAGCAATAATCTGACCTTAAGACAAAGGTAATGGTCAAAGGTCACCAACCATTGTTCATGACAGGTTGCCTTGAAGTGATCTATCTACATGCAAATCTCAAAAGCCTATCTCATAAGACAAAAAAGATATAGCCCAGATACAATTTGTCAGTACGAAAGCATCAATCTGCCCTTGACGACAAAGGTCAAGGTCAAAGGTCACCAATCATTGTTCATGACACATCGTCTTGGAGTGATCTATCTACATGCAAAATATCAAAAGCCTATCTCAAAAGACAAAAAAGTTATAGCCCGGACACGACTTGTCATCATAACAGAAAAAATCTGACCTTGACGACAAAGGTCAAGGTCAAAGGTCACCAATCATTGTTCATGACACATCATCTTGAAGTGATCTATCTACATGCAAAATATCAAAAGCCTATCTCAAAAGACAAAAAAGTTATAGCCCGAACACGACTTGTCATTATAAAAGCAAAAATCTGACCTTGACGACAAAGGTCAAGGTCAAAGGTCACCAATCATTGTTCATGACACATCGTCTTGAAGTGATCTATCTACATGCCAAATATCAAAAGCCTATCTCAAAAGACAAAAAAGTTATAGCCTGGACACCACTTTGTTACGGACGGACGGACAGACGGACGGACGGACGCACGGACGGACGGATGCACGGACAGAGCGATTACTATAGGGCGTCCGCCACTATGTGGCGGGGCCCTAATTAATAGGCATTTTTACATATTGACATGTTTTAGGCCATATTGGCACACCTAACATAAGAAAAATACTATAACAAGAGTTGGTGCCGAATGGCAGCCTGATATACCCCCGCTCATTGAACCCTGAATCAATGTGGCAAGTGCAAATTTAATTGTATAGGGACACAATACAAGTGTGGACACAATTCAAGTATAAACACAATGATATAATCGTAGTAACCTACATGTTCAACGATAACTGTCTGCACAACAATTGAATCTGCCTTACATTTCTAAAAGAAATTGTGACAAAAATTCCATAATTTGTACAACAATGAAAAACAATGACGTCTCGGAAAACAAGAAGTGCTTATAACATAACCTTGAAATCCGAATACACGATAGATTGGACCATAAGGAATATCTGTGCATAATAACAATTGAATCCTACTTACAGTTTCAGATGAAATTGTGACGAAAAATTCCATATATTGTGCAACAATGAAAAACAATGATGTCTCGGCAAACAGGAAGTGCTTATGACTTAACCTTGAAATCGGAATACAGGATAGATTTGACCATAAGGAAGGTCTGTGCAAAACAACAATTAAATCCCACTTACAGTTTCAGAAAAATTGTGATGAAAAAATTCCATATATTGTACAACAATGAAAAACAATGACGTCTCGGCAAACAGGAAGTGCTTATGGTATTATCTTGAAATCGGAATACACAATAAATTGGACCATAAGGAAGCTCAGTGCTAAACAACAATTGAATCCCACTTATAGTTTCAGAAAAAATTGTGACGAAAAATTCCATATAATGTACAACAATGAAAAACAATGATGTCTCGGCAAACAGGAAGTGCTTATGACTTGACCTTGAAATCGG
>MJUU01004170.1:59843-89920 GCA_002080025.1 Modiolus philippinarum
TTTTTTTTAATGGGGCCACCTAAGGACCATTGTGCCCAAGTTTGGTTCCAATTGGACCAGTGGTTTCAGAGAAGAAGATGTTTGAATGAAAAGTTTACAATGGACAGACCACTGACGGCAAGAAGATCTCCATGGCATAGCCATGCAGCCAGCTACAATGTTATACATGCATTGAAACTTAGATGCCACTTCAATATTAACTGAGAGAGATACTTGCATTATGGGCAAGGCAAGCAAACAGAACTAAAGAAAACAATATAAAATTATATACAATTATTATTAAATTGTGAAATAAGTATAGTTTATGAAAGTATATTTGCAAAAAAATGTAAAAATCTGTACAAAAACACTTTTTTGCTCATGATTATGTAGCAAATAAATATTTCTAATAAAGTGATAGCAGGGAATTTCTCTAAAACTCAAGAGAGAAAAGTAAACCAAAGAAATTTGAAAGCAGAATTTAAAGGGAAATAACCCATAACCATATGGCATTGAAATTTTTTTTTTTTTGGGGGGTGAAAAAAGTCAATAATTACAACACAGGCAGTTGGATTTTCTTCAAAATTTCAGAGTGTGTAGATCTTGATATGCTGAACATTTTTCAAATTTACACTTCACCTCTATCTGTTACAGTTTTTGAAATAAAAAATAAAAAATGCATAAATTTTGAAAATTTTACGGAAAAAGGGCTATAACTCTGAGACGGTTTTTCCGATTTTCTTCAAAATTGCAGGGCAGATAAATCTCGTCATTCTGAACAATTCTATCCCCATGTCAGATTTTTGATATCTGCAACGGTTTTGAAGTTATTTGCCAAAAACAGCATTTTACCCCTATGTTCTATTTTTAGTAACAGCGGCCATGTTGTTCGGTCCTCGAACTAACCGAACACATTTTGTAAACTACACACCCTGGTGATGACCCAGGCCAAGTTTGGATTAAATTGGCCCAGTGGTTTCAGAGGAGAAGATTTTTGAAGAAAAGTTTACGACGGACGGACGACAGAAGACGTACGCCAAGTGATGACAAAAGCTCACCCTGGCATAGCCAGGTGAGCTAAAAACTAATGCATCCCCCCCACCATTTCAAATATAGAAATGTTTAGGTAATAAACAGCCTTAACCAACTGAAAATTGCAGATCATTCTGAGATATGGACATGTACTATAAGCCATTGTTTAAGAAGTCTGGTTAGTATTGGATCAAAGATGCAGAAGTGTCACCAATAACCTCAGTTTCACAATTTTGAAGTTATAAAGTGCAAATAACCCTATGAAACATAGGTAATCAACGATTACATAGTTCACCTCGTTATGGCACATTGTCACAGTAACAAAATTTTGCCTGGACGCGGACACCTGGGGTACTCCAATAGTCCCCCTCAACTTCGTTGAGGCAAACTAAAAAGTAGACAAGCATTCCAACAAAACGATATGCATAACAACACAATGTGATCAATGATCATGTGAAGGTTAAGTTTTGATGAAATCAGATAAAAGTCATAAAAGAAGGTAGGCCCAATATTTTTCTTAACTATAAGTGTTATATGGTCATAACTCTGTAAAAAAACAGTCAAGCTTTTTGACAAAAAAAATATGCACAACTAGGGATTGAAATTTAGGTGGCGCTCCGTTGGAAGGTTCGGAGTGTTCTGAACTAATGGAACACCCAGAAATGACAATCAAACAGAATGGAACAATGTTCGGAACAGGTTCCATCTGCACGAAAAAAAAAGGTGGTGCAGACAGAATTCAATATGGCGACCAAAAGAATATTTCGAGAAACAATAAACGATGTTAACAGTTTTTGCAGGAAAAATGTGCTGGATTTTTGCAAATGATACAAACAAACAACATATACATGGCAGAAAAATTATTTCCAGAGGTTTGAGCATTGAATTTATACCCAAATCGCCTTTGAATTGACAAAAGTAGTGTTTCGAGAAATTATTGATTAACAACTGGTGTTGTAATTTTTTTCATAAACTGTCTTTAAAAGTTATATTATTCAATTTATGACAACAAAAACAAGAAATCAATTATTAATAGTCAAGTTAAATTTAAAAAATATATACAGTTTTGACAAAATTATTCTTGTGTGTTCCTTTTCGTTTGATTGGTCGCTGGAACTGGAACTGGAACTGAAAGAACATGTTCAGAACTGCCCAACCAAGCGCACCCTTAGTTCCAATTGGATAAGAGGTGTAATTAAGTCAAATTTAGTTCATGAATGACACTCCTCTTACATCTTTGATCCATCTGAACCAAACTTCAAGGATTGCTGATCACAATGCATTGTATTGTTAGAATTCCGCATTTTCATTTTTTTTTTTTTGCTTTACATTTTTGGCCCTTTTTAACTAAAATCTAATCAATTTTAGTTTGTGCACATCACTTCTCTTACATCTTTGATCTAAATGGCACCAAACTTCTCATGTGTATAATGAAACCTGTGAACTTCTCTACTCATTTCAAGACTTGTTCAAGTTACGATGGATGTCCTGATTCCTTTGAGTTTATTTTGTACAGATGAAAACAATTTTTTCTCTCTAGTAACAAATTGATAAAGGTCACATACAGCATCATAATTTTTCAAAGGAATTGAAAACTGATACATTACTATGTGTTGTCTCACTAACATCAAACTTTGAAAATCTTTAATATTACCTTCTGAGGAGCATCTTTTTCTGATACCAGCCAAACCAAATCAGAAGCTTTGGGAAGCTGTTTTTCTGAAAACTTTTTCAGCAATGATATAGCTACCGATTCTGCTGACAGGCTATTAGACACATTCACACTATTTTCTGTTACTGAACTGTAAATATATTCTGACAATTGAAAGCCATTTAATAATTTTATCATGAAATGTGATATATTAAAAAGGGAGACAATCAAATAAAGCATTATTCATATTATGAAATGTGTAGCATGTAAATTTTTTGTACGCTTGTAATTTTTTTTTTCATGTACACAATCATTTCAGAATTTTTTTGTAATTCTAATATTACAAGAAAATTGATTTAATTTCAAACAGCATTTTGAATAGGGAATTTCTAAGAAAAGTGAAACAAATAAAATTTATATATATATATATATATAATTCAATACTTTGAAATACAGCCTAAATTATTTTCCACAGTGCCTTAGGCATTTGCGATACCGTCAGACTGCATCTAATGATCAAATGAAAACCCTAAACTTTAGAAAGATATAATTCTTGTTCATTGAGTTAATGTAGAATTTCTTAGTATTAATAAATAGTAGGCATTTTTACCAGGAATTTTTTAACTATTTACATATAGATTACACCACAAGATCCAGTTCATTACCATATTTCATCCACTAGAAAGTTAAATTCTAAAATTTGAATTGCAAGGCTTGCCAGGCATTCTAAAATTTTTCAATTTAACTATCCAGAGTTGATAAAGTGATGTAATCTTTTTCTCTAATGGTAACGATAAACACAGAGAATTGTATTCTGAATAGATTTGGTGGGAAATAGCACTGGGCTTTATTTAACATATGTTGAATATGAAAATTTATCTAACGTTTCAAAACCGGTTTAAACTTGACATATCATTGGAACCAGAGGCTCCCAAGAGCCTGTATCGCTCACCTGGCTTTCATTTGCCACAATCAAGCTAACATTGTAAGTTATAAAGTTGAACTTCAGTCTCTCCAACTTGGGTAGCTCGAACACTACCAAAATCTTGAACTATATTTGAAGTCTGATCATGTTTTACTATATTCCTTTGTTGGGCTTTCTTGACAAAAAACGTTCTTGCTAAGGACCACTTTTGACGCCAGTTTTGAAGTTGAGAGACATCATTTTGTAAATGGCGGTCAACGACAATTTTTTACACCACATTTTTAAGTTACGACATCAATGTTTATTTGGAAACCAAATTTCATCGAAATCACACAATGTTAAATTTTCCCGCCTTTTTTGGCAGCCATTTGAAAATGGCAGTCAACATACAATTTTCAACACCAGTTTTGAAGTTATAGCCACATCAATATCTATTTGGTAACCAAATTTCATTGAAATCAGACAATGTTGCATTTTCCAGCCTTTTTTTGGCAGCCATTTTGAAAATGGCAGTCAACAAACAATTTTCAACAACGGTTTTGAAGTCACAACATCAATATCTATTTGGAAACCAAATTTTATTGAAATCTGACAATGTTGAATTTTCCTGCTTTTTTGGTGGCCATTTTGAAAATGGCGGTCAACGAACAATTTTTAACATCAGTTTTGAAGTTGCAACATCAAAACCGATTTGGAAACTAAATTTCCATGAAAACATTTTCCCACCTTTTTGGTGGCTATTTTGAAAATGGTGGTCAATGAAAAATTTTTAACATCAGTTTTGAAGTTGTGACATCAATACCTATTTGGAAACCAAATTTCATTGAAATCGGACAATGTTGAATTTTCCCGCCTTTTTTGGTGGCCATTTTGAAAATGGTGGATAACAAACAATTTTTAACATTAGTTTTGAAGATGCAACATGAATACCTATTTGGAAACCAAATTTTTATTGAAATCAGACAATGTTGAATTTTGCAGAATTTTTTGGGCAGCCATTTTGAAAATGGCGATCAACAAACAATTTTCAACACCCATTTTGAAGTTGCCACAGCATGGCAAACATTTTATCAATTTACACTTAACCTTCATATTCTATAGTTTTGGAATTAAAAGATGAAAATTTAAAAAATTCAGTGAAAAAAGGACAATAACTCCTGCAAGGGTTTTTGGATTTTCTTCAAGTAGATCTTAATATGCTGAACATTTTTGCACTTAAATCTTGACCTTTATCTTTCCCTTTTTTGTAATAAAAAATAAAAAATGCAAAAATTTTGAAAATTTTACGGAAAAGGGGCTATAACTCTGAGATGGGGTTTCAGATTTTCTTCAAAATTGCACTGTGTAGGTAGATCTCATCATGCTGATCATTTTTACCTCTTCAGATTTTTTATATCTGTAACGGTTTCAAGTTATTGGCCAAAAACTGCAATTTACCCCTATGTTCTATTTTTAGCAGTGGCTGCCATGTTGTTTGACTGACCAACTAATTGAACACAAGTTTGAGAAGCCATACCCTGGTGATGATTCAATTCAAGTTGGTTACATTTGGCCCAAGGGTTTCAGAGGAGAAGATTTTTGAAATTGTCAGTCGGAAACCGTACGAAGGACATCACAACGAACGAAAAGTAATGGCAAAAACTCACATGGCCTTTTAGGCCAGGTGAGCTAAAAATGGTATTAAACTTGAGATAAAATACATACAATTATATATTCATACAACACCTACCTCTGGCGTTCAATCTGTACTTGGCTGTTCCTTTCCTGTATATCACCATCTAAATAATAAAACATTTTAGTTCCTGAGAGTTGATAATCATAAATTTAGTCAGTTTTACCAGTAAAACAAAAAAAATCAACAAGGCATAACAAAACCGAGAAATTGAACTGTAAACCAGACTTACTTAAACTGTACTATTAAAATAAATGTACCCAAGATATTTTTATATTATTTCATTTTCTACTCATAGTTTTCTTTTTGTTTTTTTCATTTTGAAATGTCAATATTTGATGCATTGGGATGAATTTCAGATTCACAGATTGAGTGATAATATCATGAATCCCATGTATAGAAAGACCATTAGTAGTCAAAGCACTGCCCTTAATAGTCAATATGTAGAAACTGGTGATTATGACAGTCAGAACAGTAACATGACATGATACTGTAAACGTGGATATTTTCGTGGGTTGTTATATTCATGATTTTGTTTGACTCACATTTTGCGAGGGGGGTTATTTTCATGGTCAAAGCCTTTTATATTCGACATTGCCATTGCTTGTACTTAAGACACTTAAAAACCAATATATTCACATGGGGGATTTTTGCGGATATTTCTTGATTGCGAATATAGCGAAAATTATCCCCACGAGACAATTTCCACGTTTATAGTATTGGGAAGTCAGTTTCCATACCCCAAGTGACATCAATAAGTTTGGGTTAAATAAGGTAAAAATAAGTAAGCAATAGGGCACTCTGATTGGTAACCTTACCAAAGTAGATATAGTCCTGCCTGTACGTATGTGATAGGAACTCGATGATTGTCCCACCCCATCTGTAACCTTACTCGAGTTAGGAAGCCATAGAGAGTGACAATCCATTTGTTAACCTTACCCAATTAGTTATAGTCCTGTCTATAAGTATGCGATAGGAGTTCAATGATAGTCACATCGCATCTGTAACCTTACCTGAGTATAAGGAAGCCATAGATAGTGACAATCCCTCCTTCTTCAGTGAAATTAAATTGCTTTCACTAATGTTTTCTGACACTGCAAAAAATATTTGAATAACATAAAACAATCTTCAAACTTTCTTTTTAAGGGAAAATTCGCAAAAAAATAAAAATTCAATATTTTATTCCTCATATCTTACTTAACACATATATATATGTAATACTGTTCAATTGTCTTGGATAATTGCACAAGACTGAATTAATTATGAGCAGATTCCGGTGCATCAACTGCCATATTGTCGTCTTGTCAACTTAAAAAGTCATGTGATATCTAAAGACCACAAAACACCAAAACTCCATAAGCCCTTGAAAAAACAGCAAGTACATAACTCTGGTCTGTCCAAATACAAAGTAATTTCTTTCACAAAATTCAACGATTTGTAATTTATTCAATGAAGAACTGAAAATTTGCAGGTATTCATTTTAAATATACCATTAAATTGATAATATATCCATAATTTTTACAAAGTTCCCGTGTTCACAAATCAACGGAAAACATTGTAGAAATTAGGATTCATATACAAGAAGTATTCATAGCTATGCAGGCGTGTACACACCATATTGTGTATTAACTGTTTATTGAGATGACAGGTGTCAGACCCATCCGACCACTTCTACCTGTATAAATCATTTGATCTTACCTGGAAAAATGACGATCCCCGTTGATACCACCTGCTGTGTACACAAACAACTCCGCACGCAAACACCTTATGCATTGAATCGGTATGAGACTCATACCTTAGACTTATTATTTACGTATCTATAGTTATACGACTCGGGGTAGAAACTTCTCTTTTTTTCTTGAAACCGATTGCAGTTGTATTTACATAGGATCTACATTTTTATTTCATGCTATATTGTTGCGCAGTTTGTTTTGTGCAATTACATTGGTTCAAATTATTTTAAAAAAAAACGTGTAAGCCAAATCTGATGAAGGGGCATTTTATTTATCGTATTTTCGTGCAAAGTATACTATCTTTTATATAACTGTAATGTTTTAGGGTATCATTAGTACCGACAGATGTATAAAATCATAGATAGAGTCAATTTCAGGGGCAAAGAGGGGGTATGATCCCGGAATCCCGAAATCCTGAACTACATAGAAACTTAAATACTGGTGAAATCCAGATTCCCGGTGAATTTATTTCCCGAAATCCCATGCTTAAATCATAAAACTCCTGAAATCCCGATCTTAAAAACGTCTAATCCCGACATCCCGAAAAAGGGCCGGCTCCCCCTCATTTCAGTAATAAAACAATCAAAAAGTGCATAAACTCAATCATATTATAAAAGTTAATTTCATCAACTCTGCATGCTCGGGGTCTTGGTATTGTGCTCGAATCACATATGGCATTGAAATAAGACTATGAATTGCAATAATAAGTGTCATAAAACTGCATATTAACGTACAAATACTAACTTACGTATACTGAACACAGGCTAATCTTGTCTGTATAAATGATTTCGGCATTATAAGTATATAATTTTTTCAGACAACTTGAACCCATGACACATAAGCATTTTAAAGTATCACTTGTCTTGTAAAATGTTGAAGACATTTTAAGACATTACAAGAATCGACCTCTAATAGCGTAATTTTTTTATACAGAAGCTGGGACTAATATATTGATCATATTTGTCCCAGACAGAACTAAACCGAAGTTTGAGCACAGGCGGACTCAGCTATACTGAAAAGGAGTCCAGAAAAAAGATCAAAAAGGGGTCTAGGCTAATTTGTCATATTTTGTCAAACTTCTGCACGAAATAAAAACATTTCTAACACCGGTTATAATCTCTTCAGATCCTCGAGTTTAATAGTATATGACCCTCGCAGAAATGTATAATCCTTGATGTACTGCATCTGTCTTTTAAATATTATCCAGTATCTGTCATTTATTTAATATCAGTGAAGTAATTTAAATTCGATTTTTGCATCGTGTTATAAGCGATTTTTTTTTCTTCAAAAAATAGGCGTGTGCCTTTTCTACCTGTAATTAGTGCAGCACACGCCACATTTACCTTTAGGGCATGACACAGGTAAAATTTGACAAGGGACATGATTATGTATATTTGGTTGTTAATTAACCTCTGATGATTACATCACTACAAAGGCACTGGAACACAGGAGCACGCGTGCATTTATTACTTCCTAGATATGTTTTGAGGATAATAAAAGAAAATGGTTTTTTTTTGTTGTTATTTTGAACTACTTTTCTGGAATCTTTTTGCATCATTTTAAAACATCAACAGCCAATTTTATTTCACAGTAAGTTTGGAATTTAGTTATTCTACGAAGAAGATATCTTGAAAGAAACAACAAGATTTAGACAATGGGTAACACGCTTGTCCTTGTTTTTCTGCAGTAATTAGTTATTTCATGATCTCACTCGAACACTTTAAATAACGATAAAAACAGTGGTATGATTGTTTTTTGAAATGACCGAGATCTAGCCAAGTGACGTCACTCAGCTAAAATTTCTAGTCGAAATGAATAATAAATATCTTTTTCTCCTATACCCGTGCGAATTTTTACTTAAAACTTGGTCAACATGTTCACAATGTTATTTAGTTATTCAAAATTTTGTGAATTTTCCCTTTAAACTTATTTTGTTTTTAAGAAGTGTTTTATGAGACATATTCCATTAAAACTTAAAAGGCACCCAAAGAAATGTATTTTTAAATCACTTCTATGGGGGTTGGCAAAAAATCCTTTCTGGAATAAATGCCTATAAAATTCCAAAATTGCTACTATAGGTGGTTAAACCATATTCAAAGTGCCTTGCCTGGGTGCCCTAAATGTCTTATACTGGTAAGAACACTACATTGAGGACTGCCCTTTTTTATTTGAATTTTGTTTTGGATTTAAAGCTTCTATATTAAAATATATCTGATTCATAAAAAAGGATTTTGTCAAGTATAATGGTAGGTAAAATTTGAAACTACCGGTACCTTTTGCACTCTAAATTACAATCTAATACATGTATCATTGTAGCTCAACATTATAAGCTTGTCCATAGGCCCTTAACTACTTCCAAAGTACTGACAAATTTACTTTAAGAGATCAGTTTTAGTTTCTAAACAAGAATTGTTTGTTAAACACTACAAATGCCCCAACAGCACCTTTACTACTAGGGTAAGTTCTGCTTCTAATACCTTGACCATTAAACGGTATAATTTTTTTTGCATATTTATGGTCCTTGATTTGGCATAAGCTGTATCAAAATCTGAATTTTCTTTTTCATCATGCATCCTTTTGGCCTCTTGTTTCTCAAAACAGTAAATGAAACAAAATGGTAAATGAAACCTTAAATCCATCAAAATATTCCAGCTTTGCAGGCTTTTATAACTAGAATAAACAAACCTCATCTCAATACCATAAATAATAAAGATTCTATAGCAAAATATAACAAAACACCCTTTTCGCCCCTTTTTCTGAAACAGTTGGGCCCTTTGAGCCTCTTGTTTATTAAGAATGGCTTTAATGTTTAAACATGCTATAAGAAAACTACAGAAAAAAACTGTATCAAAATCCAAGAAAACTAGAGGCTCCCAGGAGCCTGTATAGCTCACCTGTATATAGCAGTGGTACATCCATGCAATAACATTGATTTTTAAATACATTTCCTATGAGGTCTAAAGTTAATCAATGGGACTGCTGGCGGTTGTCTTGGATTATGCAGGGACGTGTCAGACAGATTTTTTTACTGAACACCACCCAAGGACTATTATGACAAAGTTTGGTTGCAATTGGCTAATTTGTTTCAGAGGAGTTGATTGTTGAATGCATTTGCCATAGGGTCTAATGTTAATCAATGGACCCCATTGCCGGCCATCTTGGATTACGCACTGACATGTCAGATACAATTTTCAGCTAAAAATTGAGGTACTTTGTTAAAGTGCAATTTTGGTCCCCCTAAGGCGCCTTGTAGCTTGGAAACGGTAAGAGCTATGCAAAATCCATTGACATACTACAGAAAGCTCATGTCAAGAGGAATCCAAAAAAAGAAATCAGATGAAAAATAAAAAATTGAGGTACTTTGTAAAAGTGTGATTTTGGCCCCCTTAGGCCCCTTATAGCTCAAAAAACGGTATAAGCTACGCAAAATCCGTCGACACACTACCAAAAGCTCATGTCAAGAGGAATCCAAAGAAAGAAACCCCATCAAAATCCGATGAAAATTAAAAAATTGAGGTACTTTGTAAAAGTGTGATTTTGGCCCCCTTAGGCCCCTTATAACTCAGTAACGGTAAGAGCTACGCAAAATCCGTCGACACACCTCCAAAACTCACGTGAAGAAGAATCCAAAGAAAGAAACCCCATCAAAATCCGTTGAAAAATAAAAATTTGAGGTACTTTGTAAAAGTGCAATTTTGGCCCCGTTTGACCCCTTATAGCTCGGAAAGGGACAGAGCTATCCAAAATCTGATAGTTGTGCACCATGTTTATCTTTCATAAGGAATCCAATGAAAAAAACTGCATCAAAATCTGACTAGAAAAAAAAAATAATTAAAATTTCCCATAGGGTCCAATGTTAATCAATGGATCCCACTGGCGGCCATCTTGGATTATGCACGGACATGTCGGACACAATTTTTCATTTACACCACCCAAGGACTATTGTGACAAAATTTGGTTGCAATTGGCCCAGTGGTTTCAGAGGAGTTGATCTTTAACGACGGACGATGGACGGACGGACGGACGACGACGACAGATGCCAAGTGATGGCAATAGCTCGCATGACCTTTTAGGTCAGGTGAGCTAAAAAAATTAAATCCATTTTTTTTCATTTGGCACCCTTTTGTTTCTCAAAAACTGTAACTGTTTCCTCAAATCTGATGACATAATACAGATTAGGAATTTTATTAGCAGTAAAACAATAAAGGGCTACGCCCAGCGCAGCATGATACGACCGCAGCATGTCGACCACTGAAATTTGAACAAGTGTAAACAAAAATGAATGTTATGGGACACAGTAATTTGCTGGATACAATAAGGACCTTGACACATAAATTAACTGGACACAAATAGTGACAATAAAAATTAGCTTTTTTAATCCCTTATTACTAGGATATTGTAAGAGCTAAGAAATTCTGTGGACTACCATCAAGAGAAATCAAAAGAAAAAACTCGGGTTGAAATCCAATGAAAAATACAGATTTCACATATTTTGAAATATTGCAAATTGGCCCCTTTGACCCATTATAGCTTTGAAACCGAAGATCTACTCAAAATATACTGCCATATATCACTGAAAGCTTACAATGAGAATAATCCAAAGATAAATATCCCATCAAAATCTAATGAAAAATAAAGATTTCACATATTTCTAATACTTGCAATTTTGTCATCCTTTGACCCCTTATAGCTCTGAAATGGTAAGAGCTACGCCAAATGCGTTGGCATAACTCTGAAAGCTTACAATGAGAGGAATCCAAAGAAAAAAATCCCATCAAAATCTGATGAAAAATAAAGACTTCCACATATTTCTAATGATTACAATTTTGGCCCCATTGACCCCTTATAGAGTTAAAACCGTAAGAGTTTCACCAAATCTTCTGACATAACTCTGAAAGCTTGCAATGAGAGGAATCCAAAGAAAAAAATCCCATAAAAATCTGATGTAAAATAAAGATTTTACATATTTTTCAAAATTGCAATTTCGGCCCCTTTGACCCCTTATAGCACAGAAACTGTATAAGCTACACCAAATCTGTTGACATATTACTAAAAGCCTACAATGAGAGGAATCTAAGAAAAAAATTCCATTGAAATCAGATGAAAAATAAAAATTTGAGGTAATCCACATGTTTGCAATTTGCCCTATTGGGCCCTCATAGCTTGGAAAAGAAACAAGTTATCAAAAACTGATGGTGCAGCGCTATGTTAATTTTTCATAAGGAATCCATTGCAAAAAACTGCATCAAAATCGGACTAAAAATAAAAAAATTAAAATTTTTGAAATTTGTCTCTTTTGGGCCCCATTTCTCTCGTGAAGGTACATGCCACATGAAATCTGTTAACATACCACCTATTGGAAATTTCCTCAGGAGGACACTGAAAGAAACCCCATCAAAATCCAATAAATAATAAAGATTCTACAGTCAAATATAAGAAAACATCAAATTTAACCCTTTTTGGTCCCTTTTTCAAAGACGGGTGGGGCCACAATGACCAAAACTAAGCCAAGCCTTCCTTTTGTGCCAAGGAACATTGTATTAAAATTTCATAAGGATTGATCAACTGGAACTAAAGTAATTGACCAAAAACAAAAGTGTCTACAGACGACGGCAACGACAACGCCAACAACGACGACGACAACGACGACAGCACCATACCAATATAGGACCTCAAAAATTTTTGCGGTCGTATAAAAAAACCATCTCAATACCACAAATATGAAGATTCTACAGCCAATTATATGAAAACACCTACTTTGACCACTTTTTTGCTCTTTGACCTTGACCTTTGAACTGACATATTTTTTCCCATATTTATGTTCCTCTTGACTAGACCCATACACTTGCCAAGTATGAAAAGTCTATTTGCATAGTTCAAAAGTTATAGCAAATGTAAGTTTTGGACACACACAAACAATGAAATGGTGGAGATAACTCATTGATTTACTCAAAATTATGCTCAGTCGATGCATAACTTCATGTTAAAACATTGTATATTTGAATCACATGAAGCACCAACTTACTTGTAAGTTCTATCTGATCTTCTCCAACCTCTCCTGAATCACTACTGTCTGAAATTGAATTAATTCAGTTATATACAGAATCTATTTCTAATGAAGAAGCAAGGACTAATATGACAGAAAATCTGAGGACTTAAAATTTTCCAAAAGTTAATTGTAGCATGGGATGTGGGATGAAGGTCTGTTTTTTGACCGAGTTATATATAATCTTCTGCACAAAAGAATATTTATCTATGTACACAGGTTCTATAAAATAGCTAATAAATAGCTAATAAACGTTCTTCCAAAAGTCCAATTCCGGAATGTTCCAGGTATTAGAATGGCGGGTCAAAGAGGTCAAAGAGGGTAAAAATGGCATCCTGCTGTATGAGGGCAAAGGGAATAAATTCTTCTATCAACATATGAAAAGTGTTTATGATTGGAAAAAAGCCGAATGTGTCATAAATCAACATTTTATCACAGGCGGGTCATTTCCAACCAAATTATTTTAGGTCAAGAAAATAAATAGGAGAATTCCTAGATTACGCTCAACTGACGTCAGGTACCAGTTTCCAGTATATTCGGGGAAAGATGTCCACAATTACCCAAAAATTTGAAAGTGGAATATCATCTATACATACATACTGCCTTCAGTGGAGGGTGTCATGGTAGATTACCACATGAAAAAAAAAATATCACTTGTGACAGAGAGAATGTTGTTCTCGCAAATGATTGGCTGAAACTTGATTTTGATGTCAAATATGTTTGCAGTTTTTCGACTTTACCATTGTGACACCATGAAAAAGGCGACCATGCCTGATGAAGTCACCCTCAAAGAACACATTTACTTCAGGGCTGTTCCAGAAAAATTGACATGGGGGGGGGTTTGAAGGCACTTTTTATTGACCCCCACCACCCATAGAATTCTTCCCCATATGTACAATACAAAAGGATGAAGAAAACACAACCACCCACAGAAATTTATATAAAGTGCCTTCAAAGGGTCCCAGGCCAACTTTTCTGGAACAGCCCTCAGATCGTCAGAAAAGGTTTTTTTTTTTCAAATTCTCTTTGAAATCATTAGAGAAATAAAACCTACAACTGTACCTTGCGAGAAACAACAATTCTACACTCTCCATAGTTAAATTTTCAAATGTCTTATACGCCCAGTACGCCTCGCTTTTATAACATTTGAAAATATAACTACCTCTAGTGTAGAAATGTTGTTCCTCATTGGATGCAGTTGTAGATTCTATATTTAACATCTTCCACTGAACATCCTAAAGGCAGTATGTTTTTCATTATACTGAATGCCTTATACTGTGAAAGTACTATTGCTCGTTGGGTTCCAATTTTCGTGGATTTCGGTGTTGGCTAAACCCATGAAATTAAGTTCCAAACAAAATGCATTTTTCCCTTGGGTTTGAATGCATAGAATTTGAAATCACAAATTTAAGTACCCACGAAATAGCTGTATTTATGAAAACCAAGAAAATTGATGTCCACGAATAAAAGTACTTCCACAGTAATCAAATTAAAAATGAGGTTTCTCAAGAAAAAACAATTATCTCTCGTCAAGTGTATAATGTGAATAAAAGCACATGAGTAACTTTTGCAACATGTACCAAATAGGTGATCAAAACTTGAAATGCTGATTTTTCACCTTGAAATGAAAATGGAAATGGATTTATATAAGAGTCAAGCTCTTGTTTCCAAATCCCATACTGTATTTGCTGTTTTGTTATCATGTGATTTATTTGATATTAATAAATATGTTTAAAGTAAATGAAAATGAAGTTGTTGTTAAAAACCTTTCACATAATGCTACTGTTGGCTGAACAATAGCTCTTATGTTATTTTGAATTGTTGAGGAATTCACATTAGGGTTCACATTTGGAAAATCCTTCAAACTCAGTTGATACATTTATCTTTGCCATATACTCATGGAAAATTTTTTTCCGCTCTGCCTCTGGTGACAACACATATATGTTTCGTAGAACAATGAAATGTCTGGATTTGACTAGAAATTTGCATGAAGTATAATAACTACACATAGATCACAGAAACAAGCAAAAGGGTAATAAAACTAAGCCATGATAGCACACATGAAAAGTTTTGATTCAAATAATAAGTGTAATTTTGGTGAGCTTGTATTTAAATCCCTGCAAAACATAAATGTGCGATTATATAACAAAACAAAGTCATGAAGGAAACATATTATAGTACATCACTATGATAAACATCTCAAATATGTTTAAACTTCTTTGTTTTATAATCAATGAAATGTTTACAGCTTTCTAAATTTTGAAATTTATTATACAGCGTGTATCATCCGTACACAGGATATAGGTACCAGGACTGGTTTTCGTTTAAATTTCAATGAAATCCACCATTAGGGGGTACAAGTGTAAACCAGTGTATAGCTACTAAGTAGCTATAAACTGGATCCATGTATACTAATGGTAACCATCATTGAAATTTAAACGAAAACCAGTCTTGTTACCTATATCCTGTGAACGGATGATACACGGTGTTATATATATATTTATAATAAACGTCAAACACGTGAATTGCTTCAGTGGAAAAAATATTTATGTTAAAATGGAATAAAAAAGATAACAGGAAACACCTACAATGGCCGAAAAACATAGCCACATGCCAGAAAGTAAATAGGAACTGCACAAGAAAAAAAAACCCACAATAAAAATACAAAAGAAAAACATAAACAACGATAGGAACTCGGGACAGCCGGACTTGGTTACTCTGAGCTGGTGATGACTTCTATATGTTGTCCATCTAATATGAGGTCACACAAGAACAAAAAATGTTCTTCTCTTAATAACTGAAGAAAATCTAAATGGCACCAGGGTGCACAAGCCGAGTTGTAACTTCAAATATTATATTACCAAGTTAATGGGAAGACCAAATTATTTCTAAAATTGTCTATTTATTATCTTTCCTACCTAATATCCAAAATTCTAAGAATTCAAGGTCTATTTTCTAGTTTCATGTCTTGACATTTCAATATATAAATCTATTTTTTGTCACTGTGACCTTCACTGACTTTGACCTTTGAAATACTTTCTCCAAAATCGATAGGATTCCTCCCCTCTTGGTACCCAACAATATATCAAAGTTTCATTTCAATTGGATATATACTTTTTGAGTTATCATCTGGAAACCAAATTTTTCTGACATTTTCAGTCTATTTTCTGTCACTGTGACCTTGACCTTTAACCTACTTTCTCCAAAATCAATAGGGTTCCTCCCCTCCTCGTATCCAACAACATATCAAGTTTCATTTTAACTGGATGTAAAATTTTTGAGTGATCATCCGGAAACCAAATTTTTCCGAATTTTCAGTCTATTTTCCGTCACCGTGACCTTGACCTTTGACCTACTTTCTCCAAAATCAATAGGGTTCCTTCCCTCTTAATACCTAACAATACATTCAAGTTTCCTTTCAATTGGATGTAAACTTTTTGAGTTATCATCCAGAAACCAAATTTTTTCTGACATTTTCAGTCTATTTGTGGTTACCGTGACTTGACCTTTGACCTATTTTCTCAAAAATTAATAGGGTTCCTCCCCTCCTAGTATCCAACAATATATCCAAGTTTCTTACAATTAAATGTAAACTTTTTGAGTTATCAATGGGAAACCAAATTTTTCTGAAATTTTCAGTCACTGTGACCTTGACCTTTGACCTACTTTCTCCAAAATCAATAGGATTCCTCCCCTCCAGGTACTCAACAATATAGCCAAGTTTCATTTCAATTCGATGTAAACTTTTTGAGTTATCATCCGGAAACCACATTTTTCTGAAATTTTCAGTCTTTTTTCAGTCACTGTGACCTAGACCTTTGACCTATTTTCTCCAAAATTAAGGCATTCCTCCCCACCTGGTACCCAACAATATATCCAAGTTTCATTTCAATTGGATGTAAACTTTTTGAATTATCATCCGGAAACCAAATTTTTCTCTGAAATTTTCAGTCTATTTTCGGTCACCGTGACCTTGATCTTTGACCTACTTTCTCCAAAATCAATAGGGTTCCTACCCACCTGGTACCCAACAATATATCCAAGTTTCATTTCCATTGGATATAAACTTTTTGAGTTATCATCCAGAAACCAATGTTTGACGACCGCCCGCCCACCCACAATACCAAACCAATAGCCGAGTTCAACTTCGTTGCAACTCTGCAAAAAATCATTTGGAGTGTAATTGAATGTTTATAGGAAAGGTTGAAATAATTCAAGCTTTAACTAGCTATTTCTTGATGTTATAAGAAATCTACCAATTCCTGGGATTATATATATTGTGACATTGGCAAAATTTAGAATATTAAAAGGAACTATATTATGAATGTGGAAGAATGGAAACAAGAGCTATCGCCGAATGGCAGCCAAATATACCCCGCTCATTGAACCCTGGATCGATATGGTAAGTGCAAATTTAAGTTGGTGTGGAGACAATACAGGTGTGGAAGGACACAATACAAGTATGGACACAATGATATAATCTTTAGAAGAACTTTTCACAAGGATTCCAATGAAAATACTCCGTCTTAATCAGACAAATATGAAATTCACCTTTTTCTTTAGCCTACTTGACATTTTACACAAAAATCAAAAGCATTAGAGAAATCTCATTACAACACTTTGTAAACAACTTTTCAAGAGGATTACAATGAAAAGTGTCTCTCCAACAGTTTGCTTTCACAATAAAAATTTTTCTTGGAAAAAAAAAGATAATTGTTGGAGAAATCAACGAATCTCAAAGTCGAATTATCTCCCCTTCCTGGTTTCATGCACATCTCCCTATAGTGTCCTTCCTTTTGTAAAGTTTCACCAAAATCCTTCAAGTGGTTTAAGAGGAGTTGTGCTTACGAGGTAACCCATACATCTGGAATCATTGAAAAGTCAAAGTCAAATTATCTCCCCTTCCTGGTTTAGGACAATAATCATATTCCTTCATGCACATCTCCATATAGTGTCCTTCCTTTGTGTAAAGTTTCATCAAAATCCTTCTAGTATTTTAACAGGAGTTGCGCTTACGAGGTAACACATACATAAGGAATCAACAAAAAGTAAAAGTCAAATTATCTCCCCTTCCTGGTTTCAGACAAAAGTTATATTCCTTCATGCACATCTCCCTATAGTGTGCTTCCTTTGCATAAAGTTTCATCAAAATCCTTCAAGTGGTTTAAGAGGAGTTGCGCTTACGAGATCACCCATACATAGGGAATCAATGAAAAGTCAAAGTCGAATTATCTCCCCTTCCTGGTGTGGGACAATAATTATATTCCTTCATGCACATCTACATATAGTGTCCTTCCTTTGTGTAAAGTTTCATCAAAATCCTTCAAGAGGTTTAAGAGGAGTTGTGGTTACAAGAAGTGTGGACAGACTGACAGACAGACAGGGTGATTCCTATATACCCCCCCAAACTTTGTTTGCGGGGGGTATAATGAAGAGGTTTTACATCATAGTCATTTCGTTTGGTGCCATAGAAAAGGTTTGCAGCAAGTTGTAAATTTTACAAAATACTGAATACATGAAATAATAACATAGACTGGACATATCAAATGAACACCAGACAAACTAAATGCCTCCACTGCCTTAATCCAATGATTTTACTAGAGTGTTTATATTCAAGTTTTGGATAAAATTCAGCAACTCTGTGTCTGCACGAAATGTATGATTCCCCTGCAATTTGATGATATATCTAATTTTGGTTGCAGTTCATACTGTAACTGCTTTGTTCTTCTGTCACATTTAGTTTTACTCCTGTAAATGAGACCACACCATTGCATTTCTAATAAACTGTTATTTCGGATAACTCCTCCAACTATATCAAAGCTCAATTTATTCTACTCTCCACAGTGACTAAGCATGGAATGAAGTTGTGCATAAGGTTTCAGTTTATATTTTGCCACAATTCGATCTACTCACAAATATGAAGGGCCATTATGGTACAGTGGAACTCCCGAAAACCGGCCCCTCTAAATACCGGATCCCTCTATAAACCAAACGATATGTTACGGTCCGGAGTTTTACCTATATAAATAGGTTAAAATTTCCTCTGAAAACTGGCCCCTCTGAATTCCGAATTCCGGCTATAAAGATCGGTCCCAAATGTATATTTTCTTCTAAAATTCAACTCTGAAAATTGGGCGAATTTTTTCACGGACAATAAAATTGACCAAATCTATTCAATAAGTCACATTTCTCTTGCCATCCACATTGATCAATAACTGCATTTGAAACGATTATCCAAAATTTGGTTGAAATTTACAAGAATGCAGGAAAAATATACTGTTATAATTAACTCACAGCATACACCGACCTTACAGATCATATGTTACACATCTTGTATAAGTGTTCGGATTGAAAAGACCAGATTTTGGAACCTCCGAAAACCGGAACCTCTTAAAACCGGCCAATTTCCTTGGTCCCAACAGATGCCAGTTTTAGGAGGTTCCACTGTAATATGTATTGGTGGCAACGTTCAAACCTGTGTGATATTCTGAAGAAATACATACAAGTGTTGGACATACAAACCTGTTTGATATTCTATGGAATTACTGATGGGCGGTGATGTACTCTGACTAGTGGCTGCTAAATAAACACAACATTAAAGCATTAAACAATCATATGCAAATCAAGCATATTCATAAGCCAAATGATAAATTTCTCCTGCCATGATAATTTGATGGATATAAGACCATACCATGGAAATGAATGTTTTGAAGTATATAATAAATATGATATATCAATATTAACTCTATTCATGCTGGAAAATCATTGAAAGTAAAGCAAAAATAGTTCTTGCAAAAAAGCAGGTGTATAGAACGTTTTTCTCTCAAAAGCAGTTATCGACATATAAAAGTGTCAACAATAAAAACAATCAGAAATATAGTTCATGGCATTTGATTAATTCATAGAATTGAAAAAAATGTTAAATATCAAATTCGTGATGGAACTTACTTTTTCATTACATAGCAAGAAACAGCTGGTGAGAAAAGTACTATACTTTTATGTTGAATATAAAAAAACATTGTCATATTTCCTGATTATATGCTAGATATGCTTTCAAGATGACAAAATATTTACAACACAGTAAGGAGAAAACAACATATGTATACATACTGTCTGTAACCCCATCACTGTATGCAGGAAATCCACGAGCTTTCTAGAAATATACAAACATAATATGTCATTAAACGTAATTTACTAAACAAATTAAAACCACCAAAGATGTCAATCATAAAGAAAACAGAAACAGATAGCAAAATTCTGTTTTTATAGGAATAAAAGTAATTTTGGAGGAGTTTATCGATGTGTAAACGCGGCCGACTCACTCACAAACTAAATAAAGTCCGAAGGACTTTATGTAGAGTTTGTGAGTGAAAGGCCACGTTTACACATCCATAAACTCCTCTAAAATTACTTTTATTTCTTATAATTCCAATCCTTTGAACTTTGAACAATGGTGTCACTGATTTTTACGTCACCATATACTGCACTATTTAACGTCGTAGTGTATTAGTGGGCAAGAAAAGTTTATCGAGAAATAAATAACTTTTTTGTTGTTCATGACGTTGACCAATGAAATTGGACGTTGCATTAGCAATTGGAATTATTATAGGAATGAAATTAGCTTAAAAGTCAAACAAAAATTCTAAATGAAAAAAAAATTACAGAATTTAAATTTCCCGTTTGTGAAAATGGCAAGCAACCAATCAAACAACAGTATATATATTCTAAATTCTCAAAATGCATTTACATGTATATGTTGTTACAATACAAATAGTAAATTGTTTTTTTCAAAGTCTAATGTTAGCTTTTGATGAAAGGGAATATGTCAGAAAGTTGTCACTTGAATGAAGTACAAATCATGATGCTGCACTACAAAAGAAAACATAGTACCTCTTTCAATCGCTCCCTCTTCCGTATCCGTATCCTTTGCTTTAACTGTTGTATCTCCTCATCCGAATCCTCATCCTCATTTTCTTTCTCAGCATGTGGTGATATGATATGGTTCCATTTCATTTGTTCTATGGCTGCTATCAGTGCTTCTGATATACTGAAGTGAGCATTTTCCTACAACAAACATTGAAATTCTAAATGTCATGAATGTAAAACCTGATAAATGAATTTGAATTGCAGCATCAATGATAAATATTAATCCTTCTTTTTTCAGCTTCAAAGTCCAAGGTTCATATCATAAACTTTTTTTATTACAAGAAAATATAAAACATTTTAAAGACTTTCAAAAGAGAGCTGTATATATGAAAAATGGTAATTGTACATTACATAAGACCAAAGCCATATTTTTGGCAAAAATTTTAAGGGTATTTAACTACAAAACCATTCTCTCGTCTGAACAAAAAATACAAACTGAGCTGAGTTTAGAAATAAGCAGAATTCATAACAATTTTGATGACTTTTTGTAATTTTCTAAATCCAAAATCAACAATTCCCTGAGAATTGTAGTGAGCAACTTACACACCAAGTATGAAGACTGCCTTCAATTTTTTTTACCCAAAAATTTAAAAAATATAAAAGTTTCAAGGGGCATCATCCGGAACTCCTTAGACCTATCCATCCGAAATCCAACTTTGAATGAGTTTTGTGTTATTATAACATGCATACCAAGTTTGAAGACAGAATGTAATTTAGTTGATGAAAGGACACACCAAAGAGGGTATCACATAATACTGTGTTACTTTGCCAGCACACTATAAAAAGGACACACCAAAGAGGGTATCACATAATACTGTGTTACTTTGCCAGCACACTATAAAAAGGACAGATATTGTTTTCGAAAACTTATTTTGTATTTCAAACCCTGTAATTCTGTGACTCTGAATAGCAGCCCCACTGGGGTATATCTGAACGTTTTCACAAATCTTGCATTCCGTATTCACAGAGGGACCTTCACATATGTCTAGCCACAAGAAATAATCAGGAAATCCTGTCTTTCCAGCCAATTTGAGGAAAAACAGACATTTCCCAGGTATCACACTGATGTTATAATGCAGATCCAACAGCTATTCAGTAACAACTGATAGTTTGTCAGAACCATGTGTTTATGTTGTGATAGCTGTGTTTTTTACATTTTTACAATGATTACTGTACATCAATTACATTTCAATGACCTTTTAAAATAAGAAAATAAATCACTCTCAGATAACATCTCTTATAGAGGAAGTATTCTGAAAAACAAACTATTTTAAGGACTCAGGGAAATATTTTTTTCAAGGGCTTTCAAATACCCTATCTAAATTTTAAGTGCTTTCAAGAATTTCAACCACTTATGTGAACTCTGCAAGCAATTGTTCCTTCATATAAATATAAACCTGTTTCATTTGCTTACTATTTAGAATCAATCATTCAAAATTTGTACAATTGTAACTGATTGACATCATAAATGTTTTATTAAAACATGAATTGCAAATTTATAAAACTATTGTAAACAAACATAGAAGACTTACTTTGTCTAGATTGGCACATGTATGGAAGTCTTGTGTTGACAGGTACTGAATCAGTGACTGTCCCTCAGTGGGACGGCCTAGGTATCCCTCTGGGGAGGCTGGAGAATTCAGTTCTAAACCTGAAATAAAAGTATTATTTTAACATTACAAGTGACACATGTTTTTGGTACTATGATTCAAGATATTCTTTCANATGTTAACAAAACATTTTTTCAGCGTGGAATTTCTTGCAAATCTCGTTTTTCCTCTAATTTCGTTTCACGGCCGTAAAATCGCTTAAAAGCACACATGATTTGTCAAGGTTGATAGGTATTTTGAGCAATATATTGCCTTTTTGTGATAAAAAAACATCAGGTATCTTTCTTTACTCGTAGTGATATTGGGCGCTAAATTCTAGAGTTTATACGAGCGTATATTTTGTAGTTCCCGGAAGTCATGTAAACAAATCAATATGGCTGCAAGCCGATCGCAAATTACTGTTTTCGAAAACAGTAAAAAAAAATTAAAATTGACAAATTTCCATGATCCTTGTGTATTATTGTACATTTTATTGTTAGCTGTCCATTGTATAAAAACAGCAAATTTCACTATTTGGTAAAATACATCTTTTTTGCCCAAATTTTAAACATCTAACAACTGAATCAAAATTTTTTTGGCTATTCACAAATGAACATATACCAACTCTGATACATCTTGGTAATTTTATTAAAGATTATTTTGAAATAAGAAAGAAATGGAGACCAAATGACTGATTTTCTTTGTAATATTTTGCTTATTGTTATATATGTCATCTTTGAAGTATAGATTATTGATATGACACAAGCATAATGTGTCAAGCTCTGGTCCTGCCCTTCACTGCCATAGCTGACCAGTAGTGGTCTATTTTATTTGTTGCATTGTATGTCTAATCAATCATACTGTATTTTGTTGTATTATGATGCCCTTTATGGGTTCTTGATTAGCATAATAAAAATTCTTATTCTTATTCTGTACACAAGATATAGGTAACAGGACTGATCTTCGGTTTAAATTTCAATGAAGTTACCATTAGTGTATGTGGATCCAGTTTACAGCTACTAAATAGCTATACACTGGTACAACTACACACTAATGATAAATATCATTGAAATCTAAACCAAATACCAGTCCTGGTACCTATATCTTGTGTACAATAAAACACAAGGATCATGTACACAGAAATATCAACTCATCAACAAATCTTTGCCCTTATTGACAGTTACTGCTGTAAATGTACCACCAATTTTTCGCAGTGTTCTAGTTTTCGTTATTTTCACAGCTGCATCTATAATGTGAACTAGTGGCTCAGAGGCTGAGCCTGTATTGTCACCTGACAAAATGCTTCTATGGCACGCACAACCAAAAAAGATATATTTTACAAATGAGGTCTAATGTTAAGCTATGTTCTCCATTGGCACAAGTGTTTTTTGTCTGATCCTATTGAAATGAGTAATCTTTGCAAAGGACCTTCAATACACCATTCAAACACAGTTTAGTTAAATTTGCTTGAATAGTTTCAGAGAAGATAATGAAATGTATTGTTTCACATACCGTGCCAAGATGTTCCATTATGTTCTGCACTGGAGGCCATGTTTTTTGTCAAATCGAAATGAAATGAGCAAATTTTGTAAAGTGTCTTCCGTACATCATTCCTGTAAAGTTTGGTTGAATTTGCTTCAGCAGTTTCAGAGGAGAAGATGAAAATGTGATTTTTCCCACAGGGTCCAATGTTAAACCTAAGTTCCGCGCTGGCGGCAATGTTTTTTGTTGGATCAGAACAAAATGAGCAATCATTGTTAAGGACCTTTAGTACATCATTCCTGTAAAATTTGGTTGAATTTGCTTCAGTGGTTTCAGAGCAGAAGATGAAAATGTGATTTTTCCCATAGGGTCTAATGTTAAACCTAGGTTCCGCGCTGGCGGCCATGTTTTTTGTCGGATCGGAACAAAATGAGCAATCTTTGTAAAGGACCTTAAGTACATCATTCCTGTAAAGTTTGGTTGAATTTGCTTCAGCCATTTCAAAGCAGAAGATGAAAATGTGATTTTCCCTTTGGGTCCAATGTTAAACCTTGTTTCATGCTGGAGGCCATGTTTTTTGTCGGATCGGAATGAAATGAGCCATCTTTGTAAAGGACCTTCAGTACATCATTCCTGTAAAGTTTGGTTGAATTTGCTTCAGCCATCTCAGAGCAGAAGATGAAAATGTGATTTTCCCATAGGGTCCAATGTTAAACCATGTTTCGTGCTGGCGGCCATGTTTTTTGTGTGATCGGAATGAAATGAGCAAGCTTTGTAAAGGACCTTTAGTACATCATTCCTGTAAAGTTTTGTTGAATTTGCTCCAGTGGTTTCAGAGGAGTTGATGAAATGTGAAAAGTTCACAGACAGACAGACAACGGACAACGGATGCCGGACGACAGACGACAGACGCCAAGTGATGGCAATAACTCACACTGACCTGTTGTGTCAGGTGAGCTAAAAAAGCACCCTCAAACATGTCAAATATATGTTTCTGTGTAGAATTCCCCTTCTAAGACTTAGAACGAGATACCCAAGAACATTTTGATTACCAGAAACTCCAAAAATAAATAGTTGCAAAAATAAATACATTTACAATATTGTACACAAATTATTTAAAATAGAAAGATATATAATCTGTAGGTTTATACATTTCATAAGCTGAAAATGGAAGTTATAAAATGATCCAGGATATAAGTTTGAGTCTTGAAGTTGATATTGGTTAATCTTATGAGAAGTACATGATTAATGATTACTTTTTCTATTGAAAAATTTGTTTGTTACTAACCTGAATCTTCCTCTGCAGCACCAGAGATATCTTCACTATATATCCTCTGTGTTCTGTTTTGTTTTCCTGATGAATTCAGCCATGACATGTCTGACCTTGAACGTTTATGACCTTTCCCAGACTTTGGCCTTAATTTAACACTATTTTTTCCATCAGTCAATGTTTCTGAATCAGAGAATATTTCTTCAGGTCTGCTGTAAGATTTATCACTGTTCACAACAGGGTCAGGTGTCATGTTCTTTTTAATAGCAACTGGTTTAGAATTTTTAGAAACTGGCTGTATGCTTTTTGGCAATTCTTTGGAACTCAGATTCTGATGTTCATCAATGGTCACATGAGATAAAGGGTCAACAGTTGTGTTGTCATAGAAACTAAATCCTGTTTCAGGGGTATCTGGAGGAGAATCAGATCCAGATTTCCTTAGGACAGTTCGTAATGCTTCTCTGGCCATCATCTTTGTTTCTACTGGTGAATTACTACCTACAATGTATATACATGTATAAGAGACAATGAAACATACTTCATCTATACTACAAGAAACTTTTAGATAAAGGGAGATAATTTTTATTTACTGCTTTTCTGTTGTAAATTCAGAAATGTAATTTTACTTTAAAGTAAATGGTGAAACAATATTATATATATAAAACAGGTTACTAATCAGATTTGGATAAAGGGATAATTATTATTTAATATTTTCTGAGCACTTTAAATTTGGAACTGTAATATTGTTTGTCTTTTAAGGGTTGTTCAATCTAAATCTACCTATTTACATGGGAGTGTTAGAATATTATTTTTCTACATTTTCTATTGGGTTGGGGTGAAACATGTTAATGGTGGGTAAGAAATCTTTCATTTTTCTAGTATGGCTAATCTAAATTAAATGGCATTCCTTCTCCACAGATATAATGAATCAGCACTATCAAAGAATGTGATCTTTTGTAATAAATAAGATAAACATCCCAAATTCTTTTTTTGAATTACTATTTTCAAATAATGAAAAAATTAAAAACATATAAACATATACATGTAATACTTACCAATATTTATTGGCACAGCATGTTCATCTGATAAACTCAATACACTCTCCCGTTTTGGAGAGGCAAAACATGGAGCCAGAGCCATGGCATCATGGTGACTAGAAGCCCTCCTCATCACTGGCAGTGACTCACTCCTGTGTACTTCTGGTTTCTTTCTTCCATTCAACTGTATAAAGAATAAATGAGGACAGTGTGGTTAATATTCTTACCTTGTGGGTTTAATCTCCCATCAGGTCAAAGCATAACAAGAAAATTGGTATTTGTTGCTTCTTTATTAAGTATGCAGATTTAAGGAGTAAGATTAAATACTGGTTGGCCCGGTCCTGAATCAGTATATTTGTGTATAAATGTTTTCCTACTTCTAAGCAGCTGCTAAAATGTGCAAGTGACTTTTGAACAAACATGAGATAATTAAATTTCTACCAAAAGTTTCCTCGCCATTTGATGGATTTTTTCCATCTTGTTTTTAGGATTTTTGTTTTTGTTTTTGTTTTTTTTATGTGTATGTATACAACTTACCTTGATCATGATTTTCAACATACTTGCTGAGATCCTTTCATTGGTTATTTGCTAAATAAGTTGAACATTTAAAATCAAAATTTTACCATCTTGAGGGAGGGGGAGCTGGAGGGGGTCTGATCCCGGAATCCCGTCTTTATTTTTTCTAAATCCCAAAATCCCGAACTACAAAGAAACTACAATGATATCCCGATTCCCGGTGAATTAATTTCCCGAAATCCCGGGCTTAAATCATAAAAATCCTGAAATCCCGGGCTTAAAAACATCCAATCCCCACATCCCGAAAAAGGCCCCCCCCTCTTGAATGGAGAAACCTAAACTGAAGGAGAGTGTATATGTCTAAGTGGGAAGAAATGTCTTCCTGGACACACATATATACAAAAATGTAGTACATATAGTACAAAAATATCCAGCTCAGCCTGTTGTTCTGGTACAAGGCAAAACTCTCACCATTTCTTAACAAACAGGTTCCTACCATGACAAAGAAAGTGAGAACTAAACCCTTAGTCTAAATTGAATAGTCCAAGGACAATGGCAACATCAGAAAAACAAAGAAAGAAACATAACTCATATAGTATTTAACAGCAAATCTCCTATCCTGGCATCAATTATATTCCCTGTACCTCCTCTTGTATTAACAAGCTTTGAAATTTTATTAGTCCAAGACCATTAGTTACATGAAACCCTGTGCTTTAAGTAATTGAATTTGTTGATTGAAGCTGACAAAATGCATATCAATCATAGAGTAATTAATTTCAGAAAATACATACAAGAATTGTTATTATCTTACAAGTATGTATAAACATTTTTGGAAGATTGCAAGATGAAAAACCACAAAAATAAACCAGCATAAATATCTGTTGTAGATACATACATGTACAAATGTATATTTCACGTACATATACAGTGAAACCTTTCTAAACAGAACCCTGACAAAACCGAAAACCTGTCTAAACCAAACATAATATGAAGGCCCTTTCTATCAATTTCTTTATATTTTGAACCTGTGTAAACCGAACACCTGTCTTAACAGAACAAAATCTTCAGTCCCAGAGGGGTTCGGTTTAGACAGGTTTCACTGTACTTCACTTCAGCCATATTCACATCAGTGTCTGCCGTTTCACACAGATTCCCACAATTTCTATATCACAAATGCAAAATAAAATATCACATTTGCTCCATGACATCAAAATGTCATTAGGAGACAAAATTTAGTGTTATTGGAGCCATAATTGAAAGTGATACTTCATGTATTATAGAATTAAGAAATAGATTATTACAAGTGGGCTCTATGTGAATTAGAAAATGGACAGACCTTATATTTGTCAATATGTTATACCGAGCTATATCAAGGTATAAAATGAAGACATATAAGGCAAAATAAAAAAATACATTAGCTTCTCAGGCCCCTGCCTTATCTCTTTTCTGGGAACTAATTTTACTTTTTTATTCAAGTTTGAAATAAAAAAAAATGAAAATCACCTGCCTCATCACTTTTTGGACATTTCAGAAATGTAAAAAGATGCCTCATCATGATTTTGAACCAATAAAAATAAAAATCTTCTCCCTCCCTGCCTCATCATTTTTTCAGAAAAATGGCCTGAGAATCTAAACATTATTTTTGTATGGCCTAAGGTGACAATGTTCTAATTCCTATAGGGCCCAACTGCAATAATCTATTTCTATTCTAATATGTCTAACAAATGTTTTGAAAACTGGAAGCAGCTAAAAAAAAACAGATTTTGGGGAAAAATTAGAATAAATCAGTTTTGTTAAAATGCTTTTGACAAATTCAAACAAGAATAGAGATCAACTACCTTATTTTTTTTTAACAAACTCATACCTGTCAACCTCTGGAGCTGACAAAGGGGGTGATGACCCCCTTTGTGATTGGTCCTTGGGGGGTGATAACGCGTCATGGTGTATGTTGAGGAAATAATTACAAGGGTTGTCAACAGAAATACTGTCTCATCATGGATATAGTTGCTATTTCTCATATATTTGACTATTGTTGATAGTTATAGGATGGTATAAGGCATAAACCTAATTAGCAAATTTTATTTTCTCTCTATTATTATTTATAGTCCAGATAAAACTTATGTTACTGTTATTACAATATTTACAGTACATCTGTCAATATATCATTTAATTTTGAAGCTGTCATCTGGTATGTAAGTAGAACAATATTTTGTAAAAATATAATTAGATAGGCTTTTAAACTGCATTTTTATGTCTTTTTATGTGTTAAAATAAATTTTTTTTATTCATAAAATAATTGCTGGAGAAGAGCATAATATCTCAGAATTGTTTAAAAAATTTCAAATAGGAAAACATGAAAAAACTAGAGGCTCAGAGACTGAGCCTGTATCGCTCACCTGGCAAAATGCTTCTATGCCATACATGACTAAAAAAGATGTTTCCTTACTAATGGGGTCAAATGTTTAGCTATGTTCTTCATTAGCACCCATGTTTTTTGTCTGATCCTATTGAAATGAATAATTTTTGCAAAGCACCTTCTATACATTTCAGAGATGATGATGATAAGGATGGTTATCTCATTCCTTGCTCTAATGTTAAACTATGTTCTGCACTGGAGGCCATCTTTTTTTGTCAGATCCAAGTACCTTCCATACATCCATACTGTAAAGATTGGTTGAATTTGCTTCAGTAGCGTCAGGAGATAGCAAATAGATGCTTTTCCCTTAGGGTGACCGGTCCCATGTTAGACTATGTTCTGCGCTGGCAGCCATGTTTTTAATGGAATCGGAAAAATTTCGGCAATCTCAATAAAAGACCTTCCATACATCAATCCTGTAGAGTTTGGTTCAATTTGCTTCAGTAGCTTCAGAGGAGATAGCAAATATATGCGTTTCCCATAGGGACACATGTTAAACTATGTTCTGCGCTGGCGGCTATGTTTTTTCACAGATCGAAAACATTTCAGCAAACTAAGTAAAGGACCTTCCATACATCATTCCTGTAAAGTTTGGTTCCATTTGCTTCAGTAGCTTCAGAGGAGATAGCAAATATATGCTTTTTCCCATAGGGTCCAATGTTAAATCTAAGTTCAGCGCTGGTGGCCATGTTTTTTGGCGGATGGGAAAAATTTCGGCAAACTAAGTAAAGGACTTTCCATACATCATTCCTGTAAAGTTTGGTTCCATTTGCTTCAGTAACTTCAGAGGAGATAGCAAATAT
>MJUU01004170.1:118915-135289 GCA_002080025.1 Modiolus philippinarum
AATGTTTCCTGCTGGTGGCCATGTTGGATGTAGCATAATCCTTAAAAACACCTTTTTTGTAAGGGACCACCCAAGGACTATTGTGGCTTAGTTTGGTACAAATTGGCTCAGCAGTTTCAGAGAAGATTTTTGAAAGTGTTTCCTATAGGGTCCAATGATAAAACTATGTTTCCAGCTGGCGTCCATCTTGAATATCACGCTTACCTGAAAAACACCTTTTTTGCAAAGGATCACCCAAGGACTATTGTGGCCAAGTTTAATTCCAATTGGCCCAGTAGTTTCAGAGAAGAAGATCTTTGAATGTGTTTTTCCATAGGGTCCAATGTTTAAACTATGTTTCACGCTGGTGGCCATCTTGGATAAAGCGGGGCCCTAAAAAACACTTTTTTTGTAAGGGACCACCCAAGGACTATTGCAGCCAAGTTTGGTACCAATTGGCCCAGTAGTTTCAGAGGAGAAGATCTTTGAACGAAAAGTTTACGCCGGATGGATGGACGACAGACAGAGACTGACCACAGACACAAAGTGATGGCAAAATCTCACCCTTGCATTAGCCAGGTGAGCAAAAAATCCAAAAGGTTACTATTACAAAATTAAAACACTAAATCCAAAAATGTAGATGGAGTTCCACAGACAAGGTTCATCTAACAGACAGACAGACAGACGAATGGACTGACGGTACCAGAACAATATCCCCTCATTTTCTTTAGAAAAGTGCAGGAATAAAAAGATGCACTTTTACAAAAATATTAAACAAAGACTCATCTTCAAACTCCCTGAATAGAAAAAAGGAGGGAAACGGGGAATATGCCAAATAGAAAACGACCAAAAGGGGAGTAATAACAACTGAAAGCCACCATAAGATCTTCAATGAACAGCGAGGAAACCCCACACCCAACGGCAGGTCCTAGTTGGCCCCTAAATAAAGAGTAATCAAGTTCAGCTATAATAAACATCATCCTAGACTCCTATAGACATAAAGTAAACTAACTAGAAAACAGACAAGACACACAAAGACTTAGGACAGGCGCAAATCTGCTGCGGCGGGGTTAAACTATTTTTATTGAGCCCAAACCTTCCCCCTATAGCTAATGTGATAAATCCAAAAACAATCGTAGCATCTTTGAACTAAAGCTAATGTTAGAATATTATCCAAATTCATTGACAAATAAATTTGCTAGAGTGCTTACAAGGATATTTTGTTAATTTTCAAACTTTAAAAAGGGCATAACTCGTACAAAAATAATTGATGAGGACTCATCTACACATTCACTTGCAGCACACTTGAACTAAAGATACTGTGTAAATATTGTTCATAATCCATTGAGAAACATATTTGCTAAAGCACTTACAAGGATATTTTGTCAATTTTCAAAGTTGAAAAGGGGTATAACTGATTTTTTTTACTCCAACAAAAATATTTCACTAGGACTAATCTTTGAACTGCCTTGAGGGACTCTTGAATTAAAGATACTATAAAAATTTATCAAAATCCAAACTTTCCATAAATACCATGAATACTATAATAATGATATGGTAATCAAAGTGGTATGTGATATGGTAATTATAGTGGTACGGGGGTCTAAAAATTGTCAGATAGAATTTCCTGATATTTTCATGACTTACTCTTTGTTATTAGGGCATACAAAAACTAGAGGCTCAGAGACTGAGCCTGTATCGCTCACCTGACAAAATGCTTCTATGCCATGCATGACCAAAAAAGATGTATTTTACCAATGAGGTCTTATGCTAAGCTATGTTCTAAATTAGCACAAGTGTTTTTTGTCTGATCCTATTGAAATGAGTAATCTTTGCAAAAGACCTTCAATACATTATTCCAGTACAGTTTACTTAAATTTGTTTAGTTTCAGAGAAGATAATGATATGTTCTGCACTGGAGGCCATGTTTTTGTCTGATCAAAATGAAATGGTTAATTTTGTAAAGTACCTTCTGTACATCATTCCTGTAAAGTTTGGTTGAATTAGCTCTGGCAGTTTCAGAGGAGAAGATTAAAATTTGACTTTTCCAAACGGGTCTAATGTTAAACCTAAGTTCTGCGCTGGCGGCCATGTTTTTTGTCAGATTGAAATAAAATCAGCAATCTTTGTAAAGGAACTTCCAAACATCATTCCTATACAGTTTGGTTGAATTTGCTTCAGTCCTTTCAGAGGAGAACATGAAAATGTGATATTCTAATAGGGTCCAATGTTAAACCTAAGTTCCGTGCTAGCTGTCATGTTTTTTATCAGATCTGAATGAAATGAGCAATCTTTGTTAAGAGCCTTTAGTACATAATTCCTCTTAAGTTTGGTTGAATTTGCTTCAGTGATTTCAGAAGAGAAGATGAAAATGTGATTTTTTGCTTGGTTCAATGTTAAACCTAAGTTCCATGCTGGCAGTCATGTTTTTGTCAGATCAGTACAAAATATGCAATCTTTGGAAGGACCTTTAGTACATCATTTCCTGTAAAGTTTGGTTAAATTTGCTTCAGTGGTTTCAGAGGAGAATATGAAAATATGATTTTCCCATAGGGTCCTGGATAGGGACTCCAAGCACTTTGGTCATTAAATTGCAATTTCATCATTTTTCTCATAATCAGTGAAGCAAATGCATTTTATTTTGTCATAGTAATGTAAAATGAATATTATTCATGTATTTATTTTGAAACTAGTTAAAAAAGTTTTTCATGTTTTGTCACTAGTATAGATGAAAATTATGTAGAATATATGTAATTCAACCTTGCAAAAAACAAGATACAAACTCGGGTAAAAAGTGGCACCATTTTTTTTTCAAAGCAGACATTTTTCAGTAAAAAAGAAACGATGAGCCAGGCATGTACTGTTTTTTATATGGGTATCATTGGAGAATATAAGACTTTTGGTACATGCTATATAGTTTTTCTTGTATATTTGATGTAAATTAGTTGACGTTTTGGAAAATATGGTCAAGGGTAATTTTGGGTCAAAAATGAAATATTGCAATTTTTCTAAATGGAAATGTTATACAATCAAAGTCCCAAAGGGACTGGTGGATTAGTGTCTATGATGGCAATGATCAGTATCTAATCTAATGATATTTTATGTACACTGTCCAATAGTGTCCATGTATGATATGAATAATTGCCTGTCTATGTCGTGCATAATTACTCATTTTTTACTATGGGTCTAATTACATGTATAATGATGATATCAAAACCAANTGACAAATATGGTTTGTACCACAAACCATCGAAAAAGGCAGTCCCTGCACAAAATTTGAAAAATTGCAATTTTATGAAAAAACACAATATTTCAGGTAGAAATGAAATGATTAGCTGGCATTTAAAAATGTACAATACATTGTATTACTTATTTTATACAAATTAGTACATGTATCTTGTCATGTTATATTTTTCTTAATTTTTAGTTTTAGTTTTCTTGTCTGATTGAAGCCAGGATGGGTTGGTTAATTTCACATTTTTTCGAAATTTTGCCATTTTTGCTTCCCAGCCATTTTCAAAGCCAAATAATTCAAAATATATTAGACTGATTCCTATGCATTTTATATTTTTGTAATCACTAGAGTACTGTCATTAAGCATTTAAATAACCACCATGTTGAATTATACTTAAGTACCCGAAATTGTCAGCCAAAAATGGCTCCAAATGCTATTTTGATGATGGAAAATGGGCCCCAAGGCCTATTTTGACCGGATTTTTTAAAGTGTTACGATATCATATGCTATTTTTAAATTTTAAATAATATATGTAGGAGAACTATGGTTATTCTTTTAATTTACAAAAAATCATAGTGTATGGTGAAATAATACAGATAATATTGTCCAAAGTTGGGTCCGCTACTACCGTGAAGTCCATCATATTTTTTTTGCATTTTCAGTTGCATAATTCTCAAAGTTAAAATATCTTAAAAATAATAAATTTGGGTATTTCCTATCTTTGGGCATAAGTTAACAAAGTTTTACCAATAATATGTGTCTATCAACAATAACAACCAAATATTTTCATGTTGAAGATGGGTTCATTTATCAATGACATCATTGGAAGAAGACTTTTTCCAAATTTTGCCCTTTTTTTTTTGTCAACTTTGAATTATTGTAACTTTTTTAATTCTCATCCGATTTTCAATCTGTTTGTCGCATTTTGTTTCTTATTTTATGCTCTTTTCTACTGCATTGTTTACAATAATTGGTACTGATTGCATATTTTTCTCTTGGAGTCCCTACATTGCCAATGTTAAATTATGTTCCCTGCTTGGGGCCATGTTTTTTATTCGATTGGTGCGAAATGAGTAATCCTGTTAAGAACCTTTAGTACATCATTCCTGTACAGTTTGGTTGAATTTGCTTCAGTGGTTTCAGAAGAGAAGATGAAAATATGATTTTCCCATAGGGGCCAATGTTAAACCATGTTCCGTGCTGACGGCCATGTTTTTAGTCGGATCCGAAGGAAATGAGCAATCTTTGTTAAGGACCTTTAGTACATAATTCTTGTAAAGTTTGGTTGAATTTGCTTCAGCCGTTTCAGAGCAGAAGATGAAAATGTGATTTTTCCCATAGGGTCCAATGTTGAACCTAAGTTCCGTGCTGGCATCCATGTTTTTTATTGGATCGGAACAAAATGAGCAATCGTTGTAATGGACCTTTAGTACATCATTGCTGTAAAGTTTGTTTGAATTTGCTTCAGTGGTTTCAGAGCTGAAGATGAAAATGTGATTTTTCCCATAGGGTCCAATGTTAAACCTAAGTTCCCCGCTGGCAGCCATGTTTTTTATAGGATTGGAAAGAAATGAGCTATCTTTGTAAAGGACCTTCCATACATCATTCCTGTAAAGTTTGGTTGACCCTTTGGGTCAGGTGAGCTAAAAATTAAATAAAAGTTGGGGCCACCAGCCATAATTGCATGAAATCTGTCATCTAAATATTAGCTATTTTTGGTTGAAATGATTAAAAAAAAATTAATTCATTTTAGTTATATCTGAAGTAAATCCAGGTTCTATAAACATTCAACCACGTCAACTATCATTTCTTATCCAAGCAGTCAATAATTAAGTCGAGTATACAAAAGTCACCTTTATTCCGGCAACCACAATAGAACATGAATGTATTGCACAATAATCTTCACATGCATAACATACAAACATACAGCATCCTCAAGCACAAAGACATCATCAATGACACCATGACGTCGCAAATAATAGACAAAGTATGAGAAATAAAGTCACATAAAACAGAGGCAAAATATACAAGTAGAACAGTCAAAGCAATTGCAAGCTCACCAATATCAAATAAATTTTTCTTTTAATTTGGTAAATTACTAGCTCATATACTTTCCTTTGATTTTTTGGGGTCATCATACTAAAAAGCAAAAAACTGATTTTTCTTTTTTATTTCAATACAAATTATCTCCCCTTAATAGAACAGGAGTTTGCTGAAAAGTTTGATATTCTGCAGGACCTTCCTATTGAATTTAAAGGTAATTCAATAATTTCTTTTGATCTGAATTGAAGACATTTTACAGTTTAACAGGATATAAAAATTTTCGATATTTGATTATTTTTATTTGATCTAATTGACGTACTATTTGTAAAGTATGAATCCGGGTCGTTTCGCGCCGAATGCCGTTCGCACCATGGGTTGTTTCGCTCCTATATCCCTTTCCCCCCGGGTGGGTTCGCGCCCATTCCTGTTTACCCTGGGTCGTTTCGCTCCACTTTTATAATTGTTTTCTTAAAAACTGTTTCCTTTATGTATTTGATCAGAATCTGGTTTTGGGAGTACCGAAAATGGGCGAATGTTTCAGAGTCTTTCTTTTGTTATGTTATTTTTATGGTTTTGGTTGGATTTGATTATTTCTTTCTTCTATATTTTTCTAACACTGCGGAAACACAAATAATATCAAAACACTAACAGTTTAAACACTAGTAAATTAAATTGGTAATGAAGTACATTCAGAGAAGCATCGGCGGTATGATCCATGCATACATTTTTTTCTGGTAATTATCCTTGGTGGGAAAGGGACCAAAAACTAAGAAAAATGGAGAAAAACACATGTGCCATTGACTTGCATGATAAAATGGTTTTTTTATGGAAATGGATTGCACTCCTGGACAGTAAACTCCGAGATTGTTAACGAGATGCCATTTTGTTTTTGGTTATTTTACAGTATATTTTTTCTGTTTTCAGCCCTTTTTTCACTTTGTTATATTCTGAATCTGGACTAAGAGATAAAGATACACAGATAGGTTTTAAATTTATTACACAAAACAATTTAAACAAGAATTAGATTATGAGTTGCACTACAACACACAACCATCATTTATATGCACCCTCTTTCTCACGGGCAAGATCAAAGAATTTTCCAAAAGTATAAAATATTTTTATATAAAACTTTCTGAAGGAGTACATATATATGCAAGCGCTTGGGTCTTACTAATTTTAATATAAATACACTGGTTAATTATTTAATTATATTTCTGATAAATGAAAGAATGAATTACTTCATTTGATTAGGATGTATGGTTTGAATTTTTATTAATTAAATCAAAAGTAAATCCGACATAATTATGTTAATATTGTATCCATCGATAGCCAAATATGCATTATATTACCTTTAATTATCGGAGCGAAACGACCCACTTGTCGGCGCGAAATAACCCGGAGCGAACGGGTAATACAATGTAGGAGCAAAACAACCCGGTAACGTCAAGTATTCATATTTTTCATATTTTCAAATATTTGCAATGCATATTTCAAATTATACAGAGGAAATTTAGAAAAAGTAAATCTGTAGAAAAATACGAAAATCTCGAGGTTTATTGTGCATTTTACAGATCCATAATCAGACCAGTATGTAAAAAGTTATTTAAAAAATAAAATTCTGTCCCATTGCTATACAATGCAATTTATTGCTGAAATACAGTTTTGCCAACCAAAAAAATTGATTTTGTGATGTCACTGATTGGATTCGTGAACAAGCCAATACCTCAAATGTCCCCAACTGTTAGAACCCTTACTGCGTTAGAGGATATTGTATGAATATTGCGATGTGGTATTCTGTCTGAATACGATTGTGTATACATTTGATACATTGGTAACTGTCCTGCTAATCTCACATTTACTTCATTGGGAATATTTCAGTACTAGTGTTTACCATGTTTCAGCAAGTAGTAGATAGATGAAAAGAAGAGGGCGTATCTAAGAGGAGAAATACAACAATCTGTCGATTGAACCTTTTCTTTTCTGGGTTCCTAAATACATATTCGGAATCATTAAACATTAGTTGTTCTATGGAACAACAGGAACGCATTATTCAATATCTCAAACATTAAAATGTACCCATGTTTCTGATGTTGGTTTTTCTCATACGCCATTCCTGTTTACATCATTAATTCTTTCGGAATTAACTGAGATAGGCGTAAAGATATGGAAACATCTGAAGAAATTCGAATGAATAAGAAAGTAAAAACGCGGGAAACTATAAACAATAACATTTTTACACGTGATCTGTTATTTATTTATATGCGTCTTTAAATATACTTTCATATTGTTTATTTTAAAATGCATAATTAATACACAGTATTGTGATAAGGATGATAAGGTGTTTGCCTGCTTTGTTGATTTCCATACTGAAGCGTTTGAAATCAGCAGGGACTATGTATAGTCCCTGTTGACATACTGGCATGAAATTGTATGTACATACAGAGACATATAATTACATGTAATTATATGTGATTATATGTCTCTGGTACAAATTAAGTAAATCAATAGATAAACTGCTTTTCCCCCAATTAAACTTGTTGTGAACTGGGGAACTACCAGATGTGAAGCAAGGGGACAATTTATTAACTTAATATTATTTTTTTTACGTATTTATGAATGACCTTCCGAAATACTTTTCATCTGGGACAAATATAACATAGTTTTCATAGCTCACCTGGTGAGGAATAAATCTCATAGATATATCAATAACATTTGTTTCATTTGGAACTTATTTCACATGATACTATTTTGGCTTACATATGCAGATATGTTAATTTACTATTTAAAACTGCTGGATGCAAGAAAAATTGCATCAACTCTATAAATTTTGTAATGGTTTGTGTCTTGATGTAAATGCATAAAAAAACACAAAACTTTTTTTTAGTGCTTCCGCTTCATTCTCTTTTGCTCAAAATAAACTTTATCAAAAAGGTTTAAAAGCTTATTTTAAACTAAAAAGAATTTTTTTAGCACACAATCCTGATGTGAAAACTGCAACTTCTATCCGAAAAAAAACTTCGATTCAAATTTTGTTTTCGGTATTGTTAGGTGTGCAAAAACCACTTACTTTGCAATTGATTCAGAATTACTTGATTAACTTCAGAATAATGTCAATAATTATCCGAACAACCAGTAAGTAAGTAAGTAATTTTTATTTAAAGTCGAATAAAATTATACAATATAACATGAGCCCAAATGGTCTCTTTCACCGACTGATATATATTAAAACCATAACAAACACATACAAACATAAAAACAATGCACATGCACACAATTACAAATAAGCAAACCAAAGCATGTGGAAGCATGCAGCGCTAGCACTAGCTGAATAAACGATAAAACACATAAAGCATTTGCAACTAACTATAAGAAAAAAAATATGAAGCTAGTATAAAAGCTTAAACATATGAAGCATACAAAGCGGATCAGGTGTGGGACAGCAAGAATATTTACTTTTTAGATGAAGAACATTTACATTTTCAGTAAAGCACCAGTTTGAAATGAAATTTTATAATGGCCGAAAGAGGAAAGATTTCTGGCTTTGTCAGTTAATGAGTTCCAGAGTCTTGCTGCCTCATAACTAAAACTTTTTTACCTTACATTGTTGTCCTAGGTTAATTGTGTAATGCCGGTTTGTCATCTGTTCTTTAAAATTTACAATATTGTGCAAAAATTCTGGATCGGAGTTGTTTACCTTACAAGTCTCTAATGTGATGGCTCCCATTCTTCGGATTTTAAGTGATGGTAGTTTAGACATTCTGGACTGGTATGTCACCTAAAACCCATGTCTTGGCTCACAAATACAAGAAACCTAACTGAATCCGGGAAGGAGAAAAATTACCAACGTATACAAAAAAGCAAGCTCAACACTACAGGCTTTCTACGAAGGAACTTGCAACACTGCCATAGAGAATGCCACAAGACGTCATATACTAGTACGATCAATAATAGAATACGGGACAATAATATGAGACCCCTATTCACAAAAAGAAATAAATCAGCTATCTCCAGAATGTATCCAACGAAGAGGGACTCGTTTCATTACTAAAGATAACAAAGTTTCCATTGATTTATTCACTTATTTACCTTTTGGGGCCATTTAGGGCTTGCTATATGGTGTGCATGAGGTTCCTCGCTGTGTTGAAGACCGTACGGTGCATGCTTTGTTTTGGGTCGTTTTAACCTGGATACGGGATGTTGTCTCCTTGACATTTGACCAATTTCCTTTCTTTTTCAAATCTAGAGAAGATGGATGCATTACCATTACTCACTATTGTGCGCACGACCATTGACTGGAACCACCTTGAAGACTAACAAAACCGTGAGAGGAGTTTAAACATCGACTCCTAAACCAGCGCGACTAGATATGCACAGACAACCGGTCGCATAATAGCCCAGCAGGGAATCTGTGACGTATACGTGGTATCAAGACGTCAAATCAAAATAAGTGTAACATAAACTATCAAACAGGCACGTAGAACTTTCCACGATACTTTTATGGACTAGAAGTTTAAATACACACACAAAAAAGATTTATCTGAATTAGAGAAGTTACAAAGAAAAATGACTAAGCATTTTCAGAGTATGCCCGAAAGAACTTCCTCGACTGCAGTTTACTTCATACTGGGGACAGAGATAGACCGAAACATGCTTTCCCTCCTATATAATCCTGATCCTATGGACTCAATGGCACCACTGGTCTTTGTACTATAAATATATCTTTCAGTGTGCAGCATCCGATGGTGTATATCTCCTTTTGTGTTTAACGGGTTACATGCGTCAGGATTAGGATAGGTTGATGGTATCTGGTGAGCCGAGGTGGAATCTCCCAGTGTCTTGTATGTATTCTGCTACCGCCTGTATCACTGATCTATGTTGTTCTGCGTCTTGATGTTCTCTACGTGTTTGCAGTGCGTTTATGTCTATTAATGTTCCTGTATTTTGTTTGATCTTGTTTGTAAGTTGGTTTCTTTCCGTTTGATATAGGGGATAGTGTAATATAATATACTCTATTGTCTTCTCTATATTCCACAGTTACATTTAGGTGATGTTACTTTTCCTATTTGGTGGCGGCTAAGCATTCTGCGAAAAAGTCATACGATAGAGCTGGCAATTACTTGAAGGTGATAACTACCCAGATTCATTTATCAGCAGAATTAGAAGAAAAATAGACAAATATAAATTGCCATCTTTAGAAAACCTTTTTGAGAATACACCGTCTAAATATCAATAGAAAAACTAATCAAAACAGTAATTGGCCGATGTTGGTATTCTGTATGCATGGGCAAAAGAGTGCAAAGTAAAATCAACCCTGAAATAAATTAATTTGCAAGAAAATCCCGTCAACAATGCTCACAACATCACGAACGGTAAAAAAGATAACAACCAAGCAGATATACGCAAGGCTGACCTCAAATGTAAACTTGTAACAGTTACATGTATGTTCCAACAAAGCAGATCAAAATCCAGTTAAAAGCCAATATCTCCTAACTGTCCTCTATGTTGTATGGTGAACATTAAGTGACGTCAGAATAGAGCTTATGCTTAATATTATAATTGAGTTGCCAGAAATAGGGATTGTAAACTGTAACAGTATACTAAATGACAACCCTTATCCTTGATTTTACATCCAGCAACTTCCTCAACAACCAAACAGGTAGATTGAGAGGAAAACTCAGAATCAGTTTGTTATGGACTACATTTAAAGAGAACTAAATTGCTCTGTATTGCGCATTGATAAAAATTTTTGCTTTGGCTATAACAAAGTTTCGTCTGTATGTTAATGTATTGATAGAATTAAAACTTACACAATCTTCAAGTGCCACAATTAAGTGGTCAGAGACAGCGGAGGTCGAGATCTGTCTTTTTTACTATTTTTTTCTTTTTTTTTTTAGATTTTAAAGTGAGCAGTATCTGTAAATAAGTAACATTTAAATAAGATTTTAACTGCAATTACTGCACAATAGGGCAGTAGATACACATTCAACTGAGTTGTGATTTTAAGGTAGATCGACACTAATACACGGCGCTCGTTTGCGAAACAAAAGTCGGATGCGGAATCGACTTGATTTTCAATCCGGAATATTCCTTTATTGGACTTTTCATTGTGAAGTCATAATAAATTGACCCCNCCCCCCCCCCCCCCCGGAGGGGGGTACTCGAAAAAAATTTGGCGGGGGGTCGTATACTGATCCTGAACCCCGACCCCTTCGTAGACTACTTTTACTTGAATTTACAACCCAATTGAAGACTTCTTATGTAAATTCGCAACCCTATTGTAGACCAAGATGCCAATATTATGCAACCTTTTGAATGTCAAATTTTCAAATTTCACGACTTGAGCAAAAGAAAAAAACAGAAATACAAAAAAAAATCAAGAGCAGTTTATGAAAATTTTCCAAAATTATATTAAAATCCAGTAAATTAACATGAATGCAAAAGACTACACACATAGATTGCTGATAATTAACTACCAGATAAGCTGTGAAATAAGAGATCACTGATGTAATCCAATAAAGATGTTGACCTGTCAGGATTAAGATCAAATTAAAGTTTTCCAGTCGTTCCGTCCCCAAGTAGTTCCGTCCCCAGTCGTTCCGTCCCCAGTAGTTCCGGCCTCAAGTAGATAGTTCCGGCCCCATATATGAATTTAATTATTTAAACAAACAAAGTTGCATGAATCTGCTTGTATACATCACTTAATTAATTAGACTAATTAGCCCATACTGTAGTATATACAGAAGCCAATTAAAAACGGATGTTTTCTTAAATATGGGTGGTCAAATTGGTATTGAAATAATAACAAAAAAATAATTGACTTATTAATGAGTTAATAAAGCTTGAAATTACTTTGATGTTTCTCTTGATTTGGAAAATTTCTTTGATTTTGTTTTTAAAACAAGGATTATCACCTAAAAGGTGAAGCTTGGAAAAACAACACACATGTCATGGCATAAGCTTATAATGTCATTGTATTGTTTGTATTTTGCTTTAACCCGTTAGGGTTTATTTGTGCAAATAAAGTTCTTATAATATCACCACTGAGATTACACAAACAACACTGACCAAAACATTGTAACGTAAATTTCCATGTAATCTGCTTGCTATTTTTTCTATAATTGGCATTGCTATTAATAAAAATATCTTTGCTCTATCAGTGTTTAACTTTACAGTGTAAGGAAATTGACCCTTTCAAATTACATCGTTTTCAACTTGAAGGTTTAATACTTAAGAAACAAACATATGTATAGTTGTCATGGCTGTAGCATTATAATAATTAACTTTTGGTAATCCGAGACATATGAATTCTTTTGAAGAGCATAAAATTGACCTTTTAGAATGCATATCGTGTATATACTTTCAAAGTTTGCTAGTTTGAAAGTAATTAAAACATAAATCATCAGGAAAAATCACTTTAAAAAAAGGTGAAATTAAAGTTTATTTTTCTTCACCCTGGTGTCATCCCCGGGGGAGGGCACCTGGTCTGAAAATTTACGGGGATGTTCTTCCGGTGGTTCATAGCCCTGACCCCTTTCTAGACAAATTTTGATCGATTCCTATACCCCATTCTAAACATACGTGTAAAAATATAGAACCCCTCTTACAAAACAATTACTGTTTATCAATATTTCAAGCCAATATGCCAATTATTTAGTCAATTAAGTTGTTAAAATGCAACATACACAGCAACAAATATTTAGGCAGTGCCCCCCCCCTCCCCACTCGTGTGTCATCAATTTGCCCTCAAAGAGATTCAAAGTGATAACAATTAACATACAAGAGCAAGTGTTCCATTTTCATTTCCAAGAATCAATGTGCAGATCTATGCATCGTATGACTCAACATGGGAGGTAACTAAAATTTCCGGATTCAGTTGAGATCGAAGTTATGATTATGAAGGTAATCATGACAATCATTCCTTGGAATATATAATATATACCAAGCAATAATGGGAAAATATATTGGGGGGTGGATCGACTTATAGGGGCCGGAACTACTGGGACCGGAACGACTGTGGCCGGAACTACCTGGGGACGGAACTATTTGGGGACGGACTGGTTTGGGGACGGAACGACTTGATACTAAATTAAATCCCATGGTAAAATGTTCCTAGTAAATTATTTACCCATTAGAGACTGAATTTTATAGACCCCCTTAGAGGAAACTACGTTACGTTCAAATGACATACCCCATCGTAGACAAAAATCTGAAAAAGCACAACCGTTTGTCAGAACCTCCCCACCACACATTGAGTGAGTGCCCCACGGGAAATACACTTTCCCGCGAAAAAAATGAAAAAAAATCTATCTGATACATGAAAGCTAAATGATAAGCATGTTCTGACAATTCCCTATATACTCTCTGTAAATAATGCTGTAAAGCAAGGACTTATAATAATGATACGTCCTTGTGTAAAGTTAGTGAAAACAGAACCGTCAATCCAAAACGTGAAAGACTGAATTTTGACCGATTTTCCGAAAGCCTGATAACAGGAAAAGATGGTCGGTGACATATCATTTTTATTTTATTTTTGAACAAATGTAGACCTAGATCTACAAAATATATCCCCCCAAAAAATAATGACTGATATTTTATTAGGTTCGATCTACACATTCCTAATTGGAAGTGCTCCGCAGATCGGAGGGTATTACCAGAACAGAACAAAGCCCTCTCTGGACATCATATGATAATTTCTTTTCCTTTCATCGTATGACCCGCAAAATGGCTTGCTTCATTAGCTCAAACTTTTAAGTGGTCATCCTTTAATTATTTCGTCTACAGAAAGGTAAAAGATCTACCATTTACCGTTAAAAGTAGTGTCATAAATCCAGGACCTCCTATAATGGTCAAAGCTATTCAAAAAAAAAAAAAACACATTGAAAAATAATATTACTAAAAAAATAATAATAATAATAATAAAAAAGAAACCTCTTTCACCATGCGCCGGAAAGTAATCTTCATCAGTGATGGTTTTTCCGTACAAAAGAAGAAGAAGAAGAACTTGTGTTGTATGTCCGACCATTTGATGTGTCAAGCCCCAAGCACATGAGCAGTCAAGGGTCGCGAACACTTGTTTCTATCAATGGGCAGATATATAGCTAATCATGTACTTTGTCATACGGCCTTCCAATTGATAGAAACATGCACTATCTATAAACAATGGGGTCACGTCTTTTTACTCAAATAAACCAAAATAAACTCAAAGAAACTCAAATCAACCGAGATATATATACTAGGTTCTCATTATTTGTTAATCCCTTTTGGGATTAATTATTTGTGGGTTCCATTATATGGTGGTATTCACAATTATTTCAACCAATTTTTAACTGAGACGTCACTACTACAACGTAGCCATGTACCATGATAATACATGTATGAGCTACCGGTTTACATATGCAGTCTTCACGAAATGCGTTGGTCCGACGGACAAACTGACATTTATGCAGAAGGACCGGTAAAAGATTGTAAAGTGTCAGTCCGAATGTCCGACATTGCTCTTGGGCTAAACCACTGGAAACGAGGTTTCAGGCTGCAAAATTGACAATCATCTGGTTGATTGAAACTTGATTTTGTAATCGCCACTATTTCTTGTCAAGGAAGTCTCATGACATTGATAAATTGAGTACTGCTCAGGTGAAAAAATATTCACAAACAGGGAGTGATTGGTATTAATAAACTGATATCGGAAAAAAACTTGATGATTTCCCAGAAATCTCCGATTACACGAAATGTGAGGAAACTTTGGTTCCTACCTGTTCAGCCAGACTTACCGTGATAAATCACTGTGATAGACATATCACTCTGCTTAGTGAAATGTGTATATTTCATCTCCTGTTTGATCTTTCAACAAGTTTCTTTTGATATGCAAAAGAAATTATGTGGATAGATCAATCAGGAAAAAAGATATATTCATTTAAAAATTTGGAGTGATATGTCTGTCACAGTGATTTATCATGGTAATTCCCTGGCTGTACTGTATGCCCCAGCTGGTCCGATATCCATTAAAGACTGCCGGACTGAATGTCCACCAAATTTGAAATGTATTTCCCGAAGACTGGTATTTATAAAGCAATAAAAAACATAATTAAAATGGTACATTGTTCCGACTGAATGAAGTCCAAGTTTTCAACTCGTGTGGCAAACAATCAAACAGCTGATGTGCTCTCATCTGGTATAGCTTATGTAATGAGAGTGATGTCCAAACAGGGTTCTCCATAGGCGGTTATAGCCGGCTTCCCCGACCAGCTTTCAAATTTGAAAGCCGGTCGGTAAAATCGGATATTCATATGGTACCTAATGTTTGTCAGAGATTAAATAATTAGAGGTAATTTGTCAATGATAAAATAATTACAGGTAATTAACATAGTGTACATGGTGTACGATCATAGCCTCCAGGAAAAATGCCTTAATTAACCTTAATTATTTCTGGTTGTCAACAGTTTGTTTACCTATGCACGTGGTCAAATTGATATGTGAAATGTGCAAACCTATTAAGGAATAGAGAACATATAATACATTTATAAGAGAGACTTTGATATTTGTATATAAATATAGCCCAAAAATTCACAAATAAAGATTGAAAACAAGCCTAGCTTGATCAAATTTTCACATGGATCAATAACACAAATTACAATATTGAGTTATGTCCCCTTGTAATGTGATAAAAATATGCATTAAGAACCTTTTGAATGATATTTTTCAAGAAAAATTATATACAAATGCTTAAGAAATAAATAGTTTTACGCGTTTTAAGACTATATTGAATTTTACTGAAAACTCTGCAAAACGTTGCAAATTCAAAATTTTTATTATACTAATCTGACAAAAGTAAGAAATACTTATTCTTCTTCACTTCTTATAAATTTTAAAATCGTACTGTCTGAAGGACACATTGAAAATCATATCTCAACAGCAATTTAATGTTTAATGAGCAAAATACCTTAGTTACTGTAACGACTTTGACGATTCTCTCCAGTGCAGGTTAAATCAAACACATTACAAGTAACCAATAGGATCTAAATGAAAAGTTTGCTGGGGTCGTTTTACATTTACTTGATTTAAATTGCTGTTGGGTAAAATAGGGGATATAGTGTTTCTAGAGCAAACAGCAAAAGGAC
>MJUU01004170.1:164460-181144 GCA_002080025.1 Modiolus philippinarum
ACTACAGGTGATAAGTCAATGATATTTGTTATATAGCTTGCTTTTAACTAAGTTTGTGGGGACATAAAGGGATCACTTTAGTCGTTTTGCGTCGTCCACGTTGTCCGCCCCACGTAACACTCTTCTCAACAAATACAAATCACAGCCACTTGAAATTTTGTATATGCGCTTGAGTATTAAATTCCATATTGCTCTTATCAAATTCAGGTCTGTCAGACATAGATCTTCTTCCTATTTACGGACTTTGAATATTTTCTACAAATACTGTCAATGGAAAAAAAAAATTTGTAGCACTTTAGCATGGGATTCCATACTTTTTTTGTCGAAGTCAGGGTCGCGCTCGATTGTCTGTGCAGAACATGTGCAGTACAGAGTGTTCTGCACAGACGAATCGAATGTCACAGAACAGGAAGTCGCGCTCTCTATGGTGGAAGACAAAAGGTGGGAAATATTTCTGAAATAAAACTTGAAATTAAACATTAGATGAAAAATGTATTGTCATATTTACGTTATTTTATATGATACTTTGTGTTTACTGTGCCCATGATGCAAATTTTGATGTGAAAAGGATAAGAAAATGTTAAACTGTTGTTTTTCTTTTAAGGACCTGTTCCACGACACTTTATTCATGTTCCAACTGTGCAGTACACCCTTTTACATTTCTTTATTTTAATAGCACTGAAACTCTACGCTCGCATTCAGAGAGTTGTTGACATCAATATATGTTATTTATCAATTTCATTCTTTTAACAATCAAGAAAGTAAATTTTATTTGTCAAAAACTTGCAAAATGTTTTAATCAAAACATTTGGCTTCCATCTTGGTCACGTGACTGTTCCAATCACACCACCTTTCCAGTCGGTACAGACGGAACTGTGCAGACAGGTGTTCCGAATCACTCGTTTGCTGTATTGCACGTCCATCACACAATTCACAGGCCAATCGAATGCGACCCAGGTCTGTCAGACATCTACTTCCTGTTCACTGACTTGGACTATTGGTTTGTACATGTAAATCTGACATATGGCTTGTGACCTTGACCTCAATTTCAGGGTCCAGTGCCCAGGGTAAGTTTTTTTTTTGTTTGTTTGTTTGTTTGTTTGTTTGTTTGTTTTTTTTTTGTTCTTTTTTTTGCTTAAGTCTGTTTCTCAATAACTACAAGTCAATAGACGACTTTCCACTACGTGAATTTTCCCGGAAAATTTTGACGTCACAATATAGATTTTCCAACATCACAATGTTTAGTGACCCCAGGTCAACCGGGGCAATTCATTCATAAAAAAAAGTAAGAAGGTGGTCTATGATAAAGCTTGGTCTTAGTTAGTACATGTCAGTCTGCCATATGGCTTTTGACTCATTGCCCAGTGCCCAGGTTAAGTTTTTAATAGGACCCTAAAAGATTTAAGGTTGTATAATGGTATGGTGCTGTCGCTGTTGTTGTCCTCCGGCGTCGTCTGTAGAACTTTTGCTTTTGGTCAATAACTTACGTTCAAGTAGGTCAATCCTTATGAAATCTTGACACAGTGTTCCTCGGCACAAAATGGAGGCTTGGTAGGGTTTTGGTTATTTTGGCCCCGCCTGCTTTTAAATAAGTGGCCAAAAAGGGCAAAATTGAGTGTTTCACATATTAAGCTGTAGAATATTTATTGTTTAATGGATTTTGATGGGGTTTCTTTCAGGGTGTTACTTATTAAATTTCCTACAAGTTGTATGCCAACGGATTTACATGGTATGTACTGTTCTTGAGATAAATGGGCCCAAAAGGGACGAACTTCAAACAATTTTTGTTGTTGTTATTTTTACTCTGATTTTTATGCAGTTTTTTGTAATGGATTCCTTGTGAAAAAGTAGAGCTGCACCATTTGTTGACAAATTGTATCCTTTCCAAACTATGAGGTACCAAATGGAAGCTTTCGGTAGTATGCAAACAAATTGGGTGTAGCTCTTACAGTTTCCGAGCTATAAGGGGCCATATTTGTAATTTTTGTCACGCCCGTGACGAAAGACGCAGAGAGCAAGACAAATGCGTACATAGTGGCGGCGACGACGGCGGCGTGAACTTTCATGTTTAGTTATTGTGATTTGTTTATTTTCTCAGTAACTATAAGTGGTAGGTCAATGATATTTGGTATGGCTTTTGTCTGTAACCTCAATTTCACGGTCCAATGAACTTGTTAAGTTTTTGTGCTTAGTCTAGTTTCTCAGTTACTATTATTTGTAGGTCAATGATATTTGGTATGTAGGTTGATCTTAGGTAGTACATGACAGTTTGGCATATGACCTGTGTCTTTGACCTCATTTTCTCGGTCTAGTGAACATGTTAAATTTTTGTGATTAGGTCATTTTCTCAGTAACTATAAGTGGTAGGTCAATGATATTTGGTATATAGATTTGTCTTGAGTAGTACATGACAGCTTGTTATATGGCTTTTGTCTGTGACCTCAATTTCATGGTCCAATGAACATGTTTAGTTTTTGTGCTTAGTTTCGTGGCGCAGTAACTATAAGAGGTAGGTCAATGATATTTGGCATGTAGGTTGGTCTTAGGTAGTACATGACAGTCTGGCATATGGTTTTTGTCATTGACCTCAATTTCACGGTCTAGTGAGCATGTTAATGTTTTGTGATTAGGTCATTTTCTCAGTAACTATAAGTGGTAGGTCAACGATATTTGGTATATAGGTTGGTCTTGGGTAGTACATGACAGTTTGCTATATGGCTTTTGTATGTGACCTCAATTTCACGGCTTAGTGTTCATGTTAAGTTTCCCAGTATTTATTAATTTAAGGTCAATAATATTAGGTATTTGGGTTTGTCTTAGATGGAACATGACAGCCTACTATTTGGCTTTAACCCTTGACCTCATGTTCATGGTCTAGTGAACATGTTTGGTTTTCAGTATCTACCAGTGGCATGTCACTGATATTTTCATTTTGGGTGATTCATGACAGTCTGCTATATTGCTTCTGTCAATTACCCTAATTTCACAGTCTAGTGAACATGTTAAGTTTTCTGATTTAGTCAGTTTGAGAATTCACATCAATTTTGCAACCATGTAGGGACGAGCGAGACATCAATTTGGGTCCACACATGTTCAAATATGTGAAATCTTTTTTGAACATGTGTGGACCCAAATTGATGTCTCGCTCGTCCCTACATGGTTATCAGATTTAAATGGGATTTTTTTTCTTTTGATAGCTCTTATCATAAGGTTTTAGTCTAACTCTGACAAGATCGTCTTCTCAGAAACTATTAGACCAACGTGTAGGAAACTTGGTCTGAATGTTCGCTCAAAATTTGTGTCAAATGATGGGAGGAAGGAAAGATTATTGCAACAAGTACTGAAAATGAATTATTGGTCTAATTGCAGTTATATTTACCAATAATTCAAACACTCGCAGATATCAGAAAAATTATATAACTAGAGGCCCACATGAGCCTGTATCCCTCACCTGGTGACTGGTTTTATTCATTGTCACCAAAAGACCATCAATTCATACTAAAAATCAGTTCATCAGATGTAACAATTTTAATCTTTGATGAGGTACAAACATAAAAATCACAATCTTTGAAGGGGACCACCCAATGACAATTGTAACCAGGTTTGGTTCCAGTTGGCTCATTAGGTTCGGAGGAGAAGATATATGAATGCATTTCCCATAGGGTCTCTATGTTAAACTATGTTCTACGCTGGCCGCCATCTTGGATAAGGTACGAACATAAAAATCACAAACTTTGAAGGGAACAACCCAAGGACTATGGTGACCAAGTTTGGTTCCATTTGGCTTGGTAGTTTCACAGGAGAAGATCTTTGGATGTATTTTCCATGAGGTACCTATGTTAAACTATGTTCCCTGTTGGTGCACTCTTGGATGAGGTACAAAGATAAAAATCACAACTGTCAAAGGGGACCACCTAAAGACTACTGTGACCAAGTTTGGTTTCCTGTGGCTAAGTAGTTTCAGAGAGGAAGATCTTTGAATAAATTTCCCATAGGGTCCTATGTTAAACTATGTCCAGTGCTGGCGACAATCATGGATGAGGTACAAACATAAAAATCACAAACTTTGATGGGGACCAGCCAAGGACAATTGTAACCAAGTCTGGTTCCTATTGGCTCAGTGGTTTCAGAGGAGATCTTTGAACGCATTTCCCATAGCGTCCCTATGTTAAACTATGTTCCTCCACTGGCAGCCATCTTGGAAAAAGTGTGAACATAAAAATCACAAACTTTAAAGGGGACCATTCAAGAACTATTGTGACCAAGTTTGGTTCTAATTGGTTGTGTAGTTTCCGCGGAGAAAATCTTTGAATGTATTTCCTATAGGGTCACTATGTTAAACTATGTTCCCCGCTGGCTGCCCTCTTGGGTGAGGTACAACCATAACAAGATTGCTACGTGTAGCTGTGTCCCCACCGCTGCACTTAAGTGGGAGTGCAATATGTTACAAGGTAAATGGAAATTTAGAGGTACTATTGTATTGCGCCAACAAAGTGGACCTGTCTTGCAGTATGCATTAAGTCGATTAAGTCACACAACTCCAAAAAAAATGTCGAATCGAAATGGCGGCATTATGATCAAGTACATATGGTGGCAAACGATCATAAAAAAAATTCAGTAAAATCCGTTCAGTGGTTTCTGAGGAGTTGCGTCCACAAAGTGGACCTAAAGTTTTCCTATGCTGTAGTATGCATTAAGTCGATAAAGTCCCATAACTCATTAAATTTTTTGAATAAAAATGGCGGAATAATATGATCAACTACAAAAGGTGGCAAACAACCGAGCAAAATTTCAGCAAAATCCCTTCATTGGATTATGAGGAGTTGCTTCCACAAAGTCCTCCTATCTTGGAGTATACATCAAGTTGATAAAGTCCCATAACTCATGTAAGGTCCCATTTCCCATAAGGTCCCATAAAATTTTGCAAATCAAAATGGCGGCAGAATATGATCAACCACAGGGGCCGGTAACATACGATATTGATAGACCGGGTCCCATATACAATGTATATGTATAAGAAGGAGGGCCCGGTCTATCAATATCGTATGTTACCGGCCCCTGTGTGATCAACTGCATTAGATGGCGAACAGCCAAGCAAAGTTTCAGCAAAATCCCTTTACTGGACTTTGAGGAGATGTGTCCACAAAGTCTTCCTATGTGGTAGTACGCATTAAGCAGTTAAGTTGATAAAGTCCCATAACCGTAAAATTTGTTGAATCAAAATTGCGGCATAATATGAAGTACATGTATGGTGGCAAATGTTTAAACAAAATTTCAGCATAATCCGTTCAGCTGTGGCCACAAAGTGTTCCTAAGCTGTAGCATGCATTAAGTAGATAAAGTCCCATAACTCCTGTAAAATTTGTCAAATCAAAATGGCGGCATGATATGATCAACTACATGTTTTCGGATTTTGATTTTTGTAGTCTTCGCTTCCCTTGTTCCTTCGGTATTCTACTGCCTTTGTTTGCTACAGTTGGTGACAAACAACCACACAAAATTTCAGCAAAATCTGTCAAGTGGTGTAAGAGGAGTTACGCCCACAAAAACGGACGCGTCCCTCCGTCGCGTTGTGGCGGGGGACAAAAATCACAACATTAGAGGGGACCACCTGAAGACTAAAGTGACCAAGTTTGGTTCCCATTGGCTCAGCGGTTTAGAGGAGAAGATCTTTGAATGCATTTCCCATAAGGTCCTATTTTAAACTATGTTCACTGCTGGCGGCAATCTTGGATCAGATGCGAACCTGCTGGCCATATGTAGAAATTGTAGTCCTTGAAAACCATAACACTTTTGCAATTCACATTTTATCTCTATCTCAAACATTTTTGAAATAAAAGTAAAAACGTATAAAAATCGTGAAAATTCAAAGAAAAAGATGCAATAACTCCTATGTGGGTTATTATATAGAATTTCTTCAAAATTGCAAAATAGACTGACGGATGGACAACGCATGCCGAGTGATGGCTGAAGCTCACATGGCCTTTGGCCAGTTGAGCTACAAAGGGAAAGATAACAGTAAACATCCAAAATGGCCAAAAAATGCAATCGTAGCTAGGCCACAATCCACAAGAAATCTACACAAGAAAAACACAAACCAGGATGGCCTTCTACAATCACTTGTCACTGTCTTGTCAATCATAAACTTTTCATTCCAATATCTTCTACGCATAAACCACTGGGCAAATGAGAACCAAACAGGTCAAACTTCGGTGATCACTTTTAGGAATACCCTATCCAGCGGGTCCGTATATTATCCAAGATAGCAAGCAAAGGGGAACATAATTATATCCCCATCAAACAATGTTTGGAGGTATATAGGAATCGCCGTGTCCATCCATCCATCCATCCCTGTACCTTGTTAGTGCATGTTCTGCTATACAGTTGCTTGCATTTTGATGAAATGTTATCCAGCTGTATTATACCACCTGAAGATGTGCATGAAGTAATATCAGTTTAATAGTAAAGGTCATGATATCAAATATTTTGTCCCATTTGAAACCACAATGAATACACATGTGAAATACGAGCATCCTATCACTTACAATTCAAAAGATATACATAATGAAAGAAGAAAAAGACAGACCAAAAATTGCATGCCATGGAATCTTCAGCAGTTATATGTTGCCAAGAGAATAATAAATGAATGCCTGAATAACTAATGCTTTAACAAAACAATGGCAGTAGAATAACAAAGGAATAAAGCACAGAATTACATAAAGTCCAGAGACAAGGCAAAATGAGAACATCAGAAGACGGAAGACTAAGACATCACACACCCACAAAACATCACAAATGCTAAAAAATAAAGCACTAACAGTGTGAACTCCAAAACAGAGTGACAAAAGGTACTCTGGATGGCTAAGCTTGTCCTACGTATACTCTGTATACAGCACCTGTCACACTGCAGTGGAGTGGATTAGTTAAGATTGAAGCCAAAATCGGTAATGTCAAATCAGGAAAGACATGAATCTAGCAGAAAATCTCTATTCTGAATTTCAAATCTATTATGATGTGGTGCGAGCCATAGAATTTCTGAAAGGATATAAGTCATAATAACTGAACATATTCCTGACTAAGCAGTTTCTGTATTGGTGCTTTTGCTCTTCTCACAATGTCACTGTATGAATTACAAGCTGTACATTCAGGCATCTATTGTGAATATACAATCTATACGCTGGAGAAGTAGATATATTGCTGCTAAGAAAGAGAAAGGTCACAATCGGGAAGTTAAATGTATAGCTGCTAAGAAAGGGAAAGGTCACAATTTGGAAGTCAACAAGTGTGGACCCAAATTCAAATTGATGTCTCGCCCGTCCATTCATGGTCGCAAAATTGATGTGAATTCTCAAACTATCTAAATCAGAAAACTAAACATAATTGCTAGACTGTGAAATTAGGGTAAGTGACAAAAGCAATAGAGCAGACTGTCATGAATCACCAAAAACGAAAATATAGGTGACCACTGATAGATACTGAAAAAAACCAAACATGTTCATTAGACCATGAAAATGAGGTCAAGGGCTAAAGCCAAACAGCAGGCTGTCATGTTCCATTTAAGACAAACCCAAATATTATTGACCTTACATTAATAAATACTGGGAAACTTAACATGATCACTGAACCGTGAAATTGAGGTCACAGACAAAAGCCATATAGCAGACTGTCATGTACTACCCAAGACCAACCTATATGCAAAATATCATTGACCTACCACTGAGAAAATGACCTAATCACAAAAACTTGCTCACTGAGGTCAAGAACAAAAGCAATATGACAGACTGTCATGTACTATCTAGAACCAACCTCCATACCATATATCATTGACCTACCACTTATAGTTACTGAGAAACTAAAGTAAGCACAAAAACTTAAGTTCATTGGACTGTGAAATTTAGGTCATAGACAAAAACCATATAGCAGACTGTCATGTACTACCCAAGCCCAACCTATATACCAAATATCATTGACCTACCATTTATAGTTACTGAGAACATGACCTAATCACTAACACTTAACATGCCCACTAGACCGCGAAATTGAGGTCAAGGACAAAAGTCATATGACAGACTGTCATGTACTACCTAAGACCAACCTACATACCAAATATCATTGACCTACCACTTATAGTTACTGAGAAACTAAACTAAGCACAAAAACTTAACATGTTCATTGGACCGTGAAATTGAAGTCACAGACAAAAACCTATGACTGTCATGTACTACCCAAGACCAACCTTTATACCAAATATCATTGACCTACCATTAATAGTTACTGAGAAAATACCTAATCAAAAAAGCTTGACATGCTCACTAGACCACGAAATTGAGGTCAAGGACGAAAGCCATATGACAGACTGTCATGTACTACCTAAGACCAACCTACATACCAAATATCATTGACCTACCTCTTATAGTTACTGAGAAACTAAACTAAGCACAAAAACTTAACATGTTCATTGGACCCTGAAATTGAGGTCACAGACAAAAACCATATAGCAGACTGTCATGTATTACCCAAGACCAACCTTTATACCAAATATCATTGACCTACCATTAATAGTTACTGAGAAAATGACCTAATCACAATAACTTAACATGAAAGTTTATGCCGCCGCCGTCATACTTTGTACGCATATATGTCTCGCTTTCTGCGCCTTTCGTCGTGGGCGAGACAAAAACCATCCGTTTGTCATGAGCCTCCATTTCAGATTCAATGTATAATCTAACAAAGGCCAAATTATGAAGCAGAGTTTGGTGTTTTATGAAAGGATATGGAGTAAATGAACATGAGACCATAACACATATGTTAACTCCAACTGCAATAATTTGAATGAGCTGTATGGCCATTTCGGAAATTTTTCTGGTGTATCTGTATCAGTTTTCTCTATAATTTAAAGTTCATTGGGTTAGATCCAATGTGAATATTCCTTAAATCTTGGATTATTACGAGAAAGTACATCGTCTATATATCTGAAGCTGAAATTAAATTACTGAGCTAGTTGTTTTTTTTCTGTTGTATGAGCCCTTGTAAACATTTTGCTTCATAGGAATAAAGGAAAAGGTCAGCAAAAAGTGGCCCAATTGGTTCCGATAAAAATCCTATCGTTGACTTGGTATAGTTCTCAACAACATAATTTTTATCATTTCCTATTACCAAAAATAGTAATGGTGGATTACATGATACCCCGCCACGTTTCACAAAAATTCTAAGTAAAAAGGGGCATAACTCCAGGACAATGTGTACCAATGACCGCAAAATTATACTTGGCCTGTGTTTTGTGGTAAACAATTTACATACCAAGTTTGAAGACAGTATGTTATTTCATTCACAATTCATTAAAATTTGCAAAATTTCAAAGTTTCAAGGGGCATAACTCCGGAACCCCTTGGACCTCTGAACCAAAAATCGAACTTGACCTGAGTCTTGTGGTAAACAACTTACATACCAAGTTTGAAGACCTTGCGTTATTTCATTTACAAGTTATTAGTCGGAAACCCTAAAATTCAGAAAATTTCAAAGTTTGAAGGGGGATAACTCCAGAACCCCTTGGACCTCTGAACCCAAAATCGAACTTGACCTGAGTTTTGTGGTAAACAACTTGCATACCAAGTTTGAAGATCTTGTGATATTTCGTTCACAAGTTATCAGTCAGAAACCTTCGGGGGACGGACGGACGGACGGAAGGACAGACGGACACACGACTGAGGGTATCACATAATACCACGCAACTTCGTGTGGCAGGGTATAAAAAGGACTACCTGCATTCTCTGGGGTTTTTTTTGTGCAGACGCATTGAGGTATCAGGTCTGAAATTACTGATATTAGTTTATTATGTAGAAGGGTTGTATAAATGGTAGCAAAATCAAACATAAATGCTATGGCAACAAGCATGACAGTTTTAGAAGAGCTGTTCAAGATCTTTGGAAGTTTTTGACAATTATGTTTTACACTTTAACAATGAAATGCTACCCAAAAATCAAGATCATCCTTGGAAGAACTTATTAGATATATGTAAACCTGTAAAATATTCTTCATTCTTTGGACAAAATGTAAAGTAGCCACATCGAAATTTGCCGCAACTTTTCTCCAAATATCTTTTTTAGTAAATGTTAAAGAATGACATGATATACAACAATAGAAAGCTATTTTTTTGCTGCTTCAGTCCATCCATTACCATAATTTTACAACTAAGGGTTAAAAAGTTTTCCGTTACTCTTCTATGTTATTTTAACAGAAAATTTGAGTCGAAAACAGAGGGAGTATACCTGGTTAACTGAACATCTGTATTTATTGTTATCATGCCCTGTGGTCTATCAATCAACCAAAACAAGTGGGTCAGGAGTTAATCTCGACTGTGAAGCAAAAAATAAATATGTAATTACTTGACAAAGTGTCAACAAAAACTGTTTACCCATAAACATTTTTATTTTAATAAAAGTAAATTGTAGCTGGATATTGGTTCTGCAAATTTTATTCTCAGATATACCTAAATATTTTTATGTAAATTAGTAAGCAAATCAAAATTCTGTTTGTTCATCGGCCATCTAAATAAACAACAAATCAGCCCCTATATGCAAATAAGTAATCCATCAGCAATGCATTTGGTGTCTTTCCATTGATTTGGGTAAATCATTCGCTCATAACTCTCACACGTCATTTCTTTAAAATTTGAGTAAAATTAACATTAAGGTCTATGGAATTTTTTTTTCATTTGAACTTTGATTATATCGGTAAATATACCAAGAGCAGTGGCAAAAAATTAGAAAATGATACATTTATGTTTTATTAGGGTCTTATTTAAAACAAAATAGCTACAGCGATTTAAGCTGCAGCAAATTTCGTTGTGCGTACTTCAGTAAAATTTGTATGTTCTTCACATTCATTGGGAGTGAGAGACTGGTCCAGGAATTGCCATATTGCCCTAAGTGCCATTAATAATAGTCCATCCATCCACTGATAAGAACTATTTCATTATGAAAATACACATAACATTAGAGAGTGAACCAGGACAAAGAAATAAAACAATACACTGTATATCATGTTTAATATATGTCAATAATTCACAACAAAAACATTAAGTTCATTTTACATAAATCACAGTTCAGTATTTAAAATATCTTTATAAAACTATTTCAGTAAATATCACAGTCCATAAGAATTGTACAATGAATGAGCCTGATACAACTTTCTACTTCTTCTTCTTTCCTTTCTTCCCCTTTTTGCCTTTCTTCCCTTTCTTTTTCTTACTGTATGGTCCAAAACCTTTCCTAACCATAACACCTCTCCACCAGGCTTGTAACTGTGGAAAAAAACAATTAAAACTTTGAAAACCACATACATGGATAAGAGTTTTTGAATTTAATGGAAATAGTATACCCAGGGAAGATAATTCTATTACAGTAAAAAAAGCAGTACTTGTATGTCTTATTCCATTATTGGCTACTTAATCTAAAAGTTTATAAACACTTATTTCACAAATTAATTTTATAAAGAATGTAAAATTTGACAAAATAGGTTATTTTAGTTCCAAAACACCATTTCTGCAAAATATTTTTTATGGAAAAGTTTCATTTTTATGAACTTACAGTGGGGAAATTGTTTTCATATTTAAGTGAAAAAACATTTGTTAAGGTATGAAAGTATGCACTATTTCAAATGTAAAATTTATCAAAATGCTAATTTAAATGTCAAAAATATTTTCAATTTGTTTAAGTAGATTAGGAGTCCTAGGGCAAAGTATTTCTCAGGCCATGAAAAAATAAAAGAAAATGTGTCCATGGGACTTGGATGCCCCCGCCACACAGATATATCAGCAAACAGGAAGTAGATGAGCGATAGACGTGAAAAGAGGAGACACGGTACAACTCATCATACTAAAGCTTCAGACCCAATATCAAATCATTACTACATACACAAGCTGAGAAATCCTTGTCGAAAATTTTCAATATATGGCTATAATTGGAAAAATCAAAGTTTTCATTAAACAGGAAGTAGATAAGTTACGGTCTTGAAAAGGGGAGACACGGTACAACTCATCATACTAAAGCTTCAGACCCAATATCAAATCATTACTACATACACAAACTGAGAAATCCTTGACGAAAATTTTCAATATATGGCTATAATGGGAAAAATCAAAGTTTTCATCAAACAGGGATAGATGAGTGATGGACTTGAAAAGGGGAGACACAGTACAACTCATCATACCAAAGCTTCAGACCAAATATCAAATCATTCATACATACACATGCTGAGAAATCCTTGACGAAAATTTTCAATATATGGCTATAATAGGAAAAATCAAAGTTTTCGTTAAATAGGAAGTAGATGAGTGACGAACTTGAAAAGGGGCGACACGGTACAACTCATCATACCAAAGCTTCAGACCAAATATCAAATCATTACTACATACACAAGCTGAGAAATCCTGGACGAAAATTTTCAATATATGGCTAAAATGGGAAAAATCAAAGTTTGCGTTAAACAGGAAGTAGATGAGTGACGGACTTGAAAAGGGGAGACACAGTACAACTTATCATATCAAAGCTTCAGACCAAATATCAAATCATTCCTGCATACACAAGCTGAGAAATTTTTGATGAAATTTTCGGACATACGTACGGACGGACAAGGGTAAAACTTAATGCCACCGTTGCCCAACGGCGGGGCCATAAAAATTTATTAGTTTTCAGGCCCTCCCTCATCTAGTTGGAGGCTTGAAAAAAGCCCCTCATTGACCCTATTTTTTTGCCATTTCAATAAAATAAAAAACAAATCACCTCCCTCACTACATTTTTGGTGGTTTTTACAATGCAAAACGCTGCCTCATCTATTTTTTGGTGCATAAAATGATAAAAAAAAAAATTCACCTCCCTCCCTCACCTGTTTCAATGAAAAATGGCCTGAGAACCAATTAATTAATTTTGTATGGCCTAAATGGCCATCAATACAAAACCCATCCTTGACCTATATGGCATAGGTTCAAGTTTTTGTTTGAAGTAAATAGCAATGTTACATAAGACCAATGGGAACCATGATGTTATACCTACCCTAATGCTAGCTTTAAGTTCAATAGCTTCTTGGTCAGCCTTTCTTCTGGCCTTTTCTTTCTCTATTCTATCTTCCACCACTACCTGCTCATATTCTTTGTACTAAAATTAAATTCATATTAAGTGAGAAATGACATCACATCCATAAAACTCCACAAGGATTAATATTAATGAAGAATTAATAAGAATCAACTTGAATGAAAATTAAGGTGGTTGAGTGCATTAATGCCTTACATCTCATAAAATTGAAATTCACCTTTAAGATGTTATTTAAATCTAAAGGATTCTGAAAATTTAATTGATAATAGACTACATAAAATAAGCAATATATATTAAGCAAAATATATTACTCTCACAAAACTAAAATTTAATTAAAGGGAGATAACTTATACAGAAGTTATAAGGAAATATTATATTTGCATGATTGAATTCCAAAAAATAAAATCAGTGATCCTAATTTTTATTTCATACTTTCAAAAACTGCATGTACTTCAAAATCAAATTTTACTACATTTAAATCCAAAACCTAAATTTTATTTATTTTGAAATTATTAAAATACAACTCTGTACAATTGTCTCCCTATATGGATATATTAAAAAGATCAAAATATGGCTATTTTAGAGAAAACAAGTTTGGTGGACTTTAGTTTTTTTTATAAAATTTTGAAGTGAATTTGATAGATTTTTTATCAAAGAAAAATTTGATGTTTTATTTTTGGTCCCCATGGCTACCATAATGTAAAGGTAATACATGTATAACATCGATACCATTAGTATCACAGTAACGTGAAAACATGATTATATATTTATGATTATAAGAAATTTAAAGCAGTTCTTATGGTACCTCCTATATAATTCCAATCGTAATTGCAACGTACAATTTCATTGGTCAACGTAATGAACAACAAAGAAGTTATTTCTCAATAACTTCTTCTTACTCCAAAATAAAATACTGCAGTATAAATTGATGTCAAACTCAGGGACAACATTGTTTTACTTTCAAAGGATTAGAATGATAAGAAATCAATTTTAATTTGGAGGAGTTCATGGATGTGTAAACGCAGGCTTTCACTCACAAACTTTGCATTAAGTCCCATTCGGACTTTATTTGGTGACTGAGTCGGCCATGTTTAAACATTGGTAGTCTCCTCCAAAATCACTTTTATTTCTATAATAAGATATGTAAGTCTCCAAAATTGACATTTAGTTTACAATTCACGATAAAACTGGAATTCAAAACTGTTTCCTGGAAACTATGACACTCATAATATGATTTTTTTTTAATTGTAAACAGTTTTTTGTGTACCTCAGCTGTCAAATTAATGATAAATTGATTTTTCAATTAACTTTCAATTGGTTATTATTAGTTACACCACTAATAGTTTTTGTGCTTGATACTATTGGTCCACCATAAGGTTATCCACTTATACTTTTAGATTGCTGGACAAAATGCCCAGCAATTTCTGAGAGTATTTTGTGAAACTGTAAAAAGTTTCTTTAGTCTCTAAAAGCCCCCAAAAATCCTATTTACAGATAAAATACTGATTAAATAACTGATAAATGTAGTGTAAAATGAAGACTGATGCAAAAAAAGTTCAGATGAAGCAAACACAAATAAAATCACTATGTTTAAGTATCTTAAGGTGTATTTTTAAAAAAAATATAATACCAATTTTGTAAGTTCCTGAAGTCTCGTAAAATCTTTTTGGTTAGCAGCTTTCAACACTGTTAACTCATGTTGCTTTGCATCAACATCTTTTTCCATTTTCTCCTGCCAAAATTTCTCTTTCTTTTCCAACTCCTGCATTAAAAACATATACAATCAAAATCAATTTCATATAATCTTAGGACATTATATTTATATCAATTTTGTGTTGACAGATAAAATCATAGGTTACATTGTGACAGATGCCTCAAAAACTATCACATAAAACTGTCTCCTTCTATTACTGACTTTGGGACACTCTATATATTTGCAAAAGACCTTATAATGGGTATTTTAAGTGAGGAAAGGAGGGGAAGTATAAATGGCAACTTAGTATTCCAAATCATTTACAATTATCATCAGTTATCTCCCCTTTCCAACTAGAGTAAAAATGTCAGATTTCCTTGTTGTTAATCATGGAAAATCTTATCATTTTTTTTTTCAACCAGAAAGATTAATTATTCAATAGATATACAGAATTAATCAAATTCCCTTTTTTACTATTGGGAACTGGTAACAAAACACTTCCCTTTTCCTAAATCTGATGTATTTTCATCCCGTTCATCCCGATTTTGGCTATCTTAAGTTCCAAGTTAACCACAAACATTAAATCAAATGTTGTGTCATGTTATTTGGTTAAATTCCATTTAAAATATATGATACAGCCAAGAAATCCATTGTTAAGACCAATGTAGGTGTGACAAGTGTGGTCTCATTTCGACTTGAAAAATGCAATCACAATAATACATGTGCACAATTAAGAAAGTCATATTTAATCTCTTAATTTGTTCAAGTAGAGACAATACGATTGGGTGTGGTACATTTTATGTGCCATGTGTGCATTTGTACACAACTGATTTCTTCAATAAATCACAATTTCTGTTGTAAGAAGACCAAGTAGTGACCAAGATAACTTATACAAATCAACAACAGTATCTATGATGAAAACATCACAAATGGCATGATATCACAATGTAAAGTGTGATAAAAGGTGAAATGACTTCACTTCTGCATTAAAGGCTTGGTACATTGAAAATCCATTTTACAGAAGAAACAGCTTCTTATAATTTCGATCAAAAGTAAAAATTGGTATATCTTTCACTCATGTAAGAAATTCTACTTCTTATTCTCTCATTTGGCTGTGTTTCACTTGAGAAAAGTTGGAATTTCTTACATTCATGAAAGACATCCCAATCTTTGTTCTTCTCACATGTCAGAAGCTATTAAACTCACATCATGATGTGTTCTAAGATATGATTCTATTTCACTGTGACTTCTTTCTTCATCATCAATCTGTTGTTTTAATTTCTGTAAAATATGATAACTACATTAAATAATGTAAAATATTTATGCATGTATCTTTTAGAAAAAGAATAAAATCAAAATTAATTGACATACTTTAATTTGCACTCTTTATTTATCACATTGTTTCACAACATACAAAACAAAAATAGAATATGTAATATTCCCTGGTCATCAAAATTTGATTGTACAACGTGTGTTATCAAAAATATTCGTGAAGGGGATATATTCACGTAAAATCGCCAAACACGAAAAAGCGAAAATTACCCATACTCAAAAATTTCCATGTTTACAGTACCTAAAAGCCAAAGATGTCCTCCAATACACAACAGATGTATTACAGATGTCCTCCATACACAACAGATGTATTACAGATGTCCTCCAATACACAACAGATGTATCACAATATACACCAGGCAATGTATAGTACCTGTTGTGTATGGAGGTACTGTATATTGCCACAACAGATGTATTACAATATACACCAGGTAATATACAGTACCTAAATGCCAAAGATGTCCTCCAATACACAACAGATGTAATACAGATGTCCTCCATACACAACAGATGTATTACAATATACAACGGGCAATATATAGTACCTAAAAGCCAAAGATGTCATCCA
>MJUU01004171.1:6694-18015 GCA_002080025.1 Modiolus philippinarum
CTAAGTCAGGAATTTATTAAGCCTTTGTGTGTCTTGTCCTTTTTCTAGTTAGTCTTTATGTCTATAGGAGTCTAGGATGATGTTTATTTCGCTGGACTTGATTGCTCTTTGTTCAGGGGCCGACTCCGACCTACCGTTGGGTGTGGGGTTTTCTCACTGTTCATTGAAGATCTTATGGTGGATTTGAGTTGTTATTACTCCACTTTGGGTCGTTGTCTCTTTGACACATTCCCCGTTTCCCTTCTTTTTTCTATTAGTAATACTGAGATATGAACTTGGATGTAAATTTAAATGCAAACCACTCAAGCGGAAAATATAGGTCAGAGAGACCTTATTATTTTTGGAGGATGTGAGTCAACCCAAGATGCATCTGCATGCAAAGTTAGGTGACCCTTCCCTGCATTACTTAGATAGAAACATAAATGCGGACGCGGACGAAGACATGGACGTGGACTCGGACGCGGACGCCGGGGGTTCTCCAATAGTCCCCCTCAATTTCTTCTTCTTCCAAACCAAGAACCGGATTCACGAGTGAATGTTTAAGGTTCCGCGAAAACTTCGTGCAGTGTGGAGCAGCACAGCATTCTTCTCCTGGCTATATACATTTAAAATTCTCAATGTACAGTTAAAACTATGTACAGGTGGAAGCCGATCTAGTTGCTGTCAGGTTGCGCATTGAGTGCGAACCTGAATCCCTCTGCTATGCTTGCTGATGTTACTTTTACTGGCAGTTGGTTCCAGTCCCTGGTTGTTCTTGGGAAGAAGGAAATGCTAGAAACTTCGGTTTTGTCCTTTCTTGGAATAGGCGATCTTTGCCTCTGGTTCTGCTGTCATTGAATTCAAGTTGATATATTGATGGCTGTCTATATCTATTATTCCATTTTTTTTAATCTTGTACAGCATGCATAGTCGGTTATTCTTTCTTCGTTCTGCCAGACTTTCCCACTTCATTGATTCTATCATTTTAGTTACACAGCCAGGTGTTCGGTCTGTATAGTGATTTGTTACAAAACGTGCTGCTTTTTTTGTACTCTTTCTATGTTGTCTATATGTTTCTTGTTTGTTGGATCTCATACTGTATTGGCATATTCCAATGTTAGTCTTACCATTGAAGTATATGCTGCCGATTTTACTGGCTTGGTACAGTCGATCAGATTTCGTCGAATGAAGCGGAACGTTTTGTTTCCTTTGCCGACTGTATTCTCTATATGTATATCCCAGGTAAGGTTGCTTGAGATGGTAACATCCAGGTATTTGCTTGCCTCTACTGTGTCTAATATGTGTCGTTGTAAGTTGTTGGTATTGGACTTCTGTTCTTTGGTGTTATGCGGATGACTAAGCATTTCTTGGTATCAAAACTCATTTGCCATTTATCTTCCCAATCTTGTAGTGATGTTAGATCTTTCCGAAGTAGAGCGCTGTCTGCCGGTTTCAGGCGCGTAGCTAGGGTCCTAATGACGTGGACGCATAAAAAGGGCAAGAGATCATGGGTTGCCTAAGACCTCATTTATGAGTTCATTAGATATTTGTAATGATTTTTTTTTCTGATCTCGAAGTGTATTCTATCGAGCATTTGTATTTAGGAACATAATTATTGAAAACAACATTCTTTCTTAGCTCATCCGACTCGAAGGTCAGTGTGAGCTATTGACATCACTTGGCGTCCGTCCTTCGTCCGTCTGTCCGTTACCTTTTCACATTTTCTTCAACTGATTACTCCTCTGAAACCACTAAAGCAGATTCAACCAAACTTTACAGAAATGTTGTATAGCACGTCCTTCGCAATTTCCGATCCGACAAAAAACATGACTGCCAGCGCGTAACATAGTTAAACATTGGACTCTACTTTAAAAACATCTAATTCATCATCTGATCTAACTATTGAAGCAAATTTAATTAGACTGTAAAGGTTCTTTACAAAGATTGCTCATTTTGTTCTGATTCGACAAAAAAAAACTTGGCCGTCAGCTTAGAACATAGGAAAAATGTATTTTGTCATGTGAGCGATACAGGCTCAGTCTCTCAGCCTCTAGTTTTTCTTGTTTGGTAGATGTACACACGAGTGGGTATCCTTCAAATTTTTGTATTTATGTTGCCATAAAAAGTAAAACAAAACAGAATTGTCCATCTCAAAATGTTGATGCGATGGTAATGACAGATGGTAACACAAAAACCAAATAAACAACATGATGCAAATGGAAGAAACTGGGTAACCTCTAAAGTCGGTTTCACTTCCTTTAGATAATGGAAATCTCACGATTTCAGCCTTATTTTTACACTGATCTTTATCATATTTGGTATGTATATCAAGAATGATCATACATAACTGAAAAACGTTGAATTCGCCGTTTATGACATGCACAAAAGTCTGCAGTCATGTGCATTTTCACAATTTTTTCAAACAGGTGAAAATTTCTAAGTGTTGGATTGTTCTATTTTAAGGGCTACCAAGTAACTTGATGAATTAGATGACCCGAGGTGACCCATCTAATAATAGCAAGGTGTATTCGTTGGTCGGCGTTAATCCGCACGTATTCGTTGGGAGTTAACAATTGTCGTCCACGGACTTTTTGTTTGTAAACACCTAATAGAAATTAGCAGGACATTAACAATTCATTTCAAATATTTCTTTTGGGTTTAATGCGTGCTAATCCCTTTTGGGATTCGAAGCCAGAGATGTTTTTTTGATATTGCCTGGAGGCAGGCAATATCAAAAAAACATCTCTGGCTTCGAATCCCAAAAGGGATTAAATGCGTGCATATTTCAATTACATGTTTAAGTATTTTGTTGAATTATATCATTTACGGGTATGTTTTTCTTAAATCAAAAGGGGGTCCAAGCACATGGTAGAAACCAAAGTATCTGACTTAAAGATATACCTGCCTTTACCTATTTCAGAATGGTCCAATCTAGTCGATAATTGTGCGCGGAAAATATCATCCATTTAAAAGCGTGGAGCATTTTTAAAAAGTGTTTTTTCTTTCAACATGAATTGGAAATCATCAAATCAAAAGTGGTTCCAGAAGTGTATAATATTTTTAGACAGCCATGCAAAATCTGGTGCCGAAATATGCAATATTAAATTTCAAATTCAAATACTTTATTGTCATTAAACTCAAATAAGTTTGTGACAAAACTACAAAATAACTTCAACAATTCAATTAATATTAAAGACAGTAGAATAGAATTTCCATTATCTAAAGGAAGTGAAACAGACTTTAAGTGACTGTTTTTTGTTTTTGTTTTTTTTGTTTTTGTTATGTTTTGTTTTTTTAGAGATAGCCAACTTACTATGTCAACCGTCTTTGGAAAACTTTAAAAAAAGATATTAGGTTGTTCCATCTACGTTAGTTTTGTTGTTTAACATTACCAAAAATATGTTTTTGTATTATGATAATGAACAAATAAAAGTATATGTACATGGGATAATATCCCTGCAAATACATGGCAAAATTCAACGAATTGAACAACTAGTTTATTGTTGTTCTTTATTTTTATATCTTACAGTCAACATGAAGCTTTCAACAATGAGCCAACAGTAAGTTCAAGATGGCCTGCTTACATGAAAACTTGTATTTTGCAACATTTTCCCAAACTGACTTTGTCAATAAATGTAGTTTTATTTTATTTTTGTAAAGACCTTGTTTCTGTTCAAAATATGGAAATATCTTCCTCTGCATGAAAACTGCTTCAACGTAATATTAGATAGATCTACAAATTTTTGAAAATAGAACACGTACCGTTCCGCACGTGAATAAAAATTAAGCTTTGTATAGTTCATTAGCAAACCAGCACCGTCTTAGACTGGTAAAGGAATTGAAAATGCAGATTGACAATTAGACAATACTCTGCATTCCCTTCAAAGTCAAAGTCAAAAAGTCAAAAAGCTTTATTTAAAGTCGATAAAAAGATAAAACAGCACAACATAAGCTCCAAGGAGCTTTTTAAATCGACCAAAGAACAAATAACAGACATAATTTAAGACACACACAAAAACACATTTTACATACATTTACACCCTTCACTCTCTCTTTCTCTCTTTCCTTTTTTAGTCCCCTACCGGCTTTGCACTCCGTCAGTTAGTCAGTCTGTCACACTCAGTTTTCCGGACTATTTTTCTAAACCGTTCCAGATATGAAGCTAATATTTGCTATGTGAGTCTACCACTATGAGTTACAGATCAAGTTCGAGTTTGATTCTGGTCCATTGATTTTGGATTGAGTAATGGGCCTTTGACTAAGAAAATTTTGGTAAAATATAGGTTTTCTGGATTTTTTTTCTTAACCGTTTCAGATATTAAGCTGATATTTGCATTGTTTATAATCAACAACTATTGGTTACAGATCAAGTTTGAGTATTGGTTGTGTCCATTGATTTTTGACGGAGTTAAAGGCCTTGGGCTCGGAAAACTTTTCTTCTTTGACTATTTTTGCTGGTATAACAAAGAATTATTTCACCGGTAGGAGACTTCTGTGTTGCCTTACAATACGATCCACACTTGTTCTTTCTCATTTCATTTTATTATTATTTTTTTTTTTGCGAAAACGACGTGGAAGCACGTGCTGTCGTGCCTCCGGGTAGCTATGCGCCTGGGGTTGTTGATGGTACGGAAAAGCAGACTATCATCCGCAAATAATTTGGTTTTTGATGATTTCGCTGTTTCTGGCATGTCGTTGATGTATATCAGAAATAGTAATGGTCCCAGGACTGTTCCTTGAGGCACAAGGAATTTCGTTGAGGCGAAGTAAAAAGCTGACTTGAATAAAAAGAAAACGAAGAAAGAATAATGAATACAGAAAAGATGGTAAAGAAGCTAATGGTTCAAGAAGATCCTGGCTAGAGTTCCGGAGAAAAAATTATCAGATGAAATGGCTAAAAGTTCCAAAACGGCCCTAATGTTTAGTCCATATTGATAAGGAAAGAAGGTTTTTATGTTTTACAGAAGAAGAAGAAGATACATTTATTCCAATCAAGGTCCCTCAAGTGGCAATTACAAATATAACGTTCATAATTCAGACACAACAATGCAACAAAATTAATGTAACAGTTAATATATATATAATTTTTTTATATATGTATGCCTGTAACTTAGACGAGGGAGGTGGTAAAAACGCATTATCTGATTTCTTTTTTAATATTTGTAAGTACATACGCATGCATCATAAATAACAATAATATCAATATCAACAAGTTGTAAATCTTCAAAAGACACCAAGGGACGGTGCTCAAGGATATGTGTGTTGCTTCATAAGAGCAACCACGTGTCTGATGTAGAAAGACCACTNTATAAAAAAAAAAAAAAAAAAAAAAAAAAAAAAAACAAACAAAAACAAAAACAAAAAACGATGTACTAGTATTGCCAATCTACAATAGACACCAAGGGACGATGCTCTACATTCCTCCTCGTGTCTAATGTAGAAGTACAACTGCTTCGGCCGCATACTCACAATCCTCCTCGTGTCTAATGTAGACAAGCAACACACTTGTTTAGTTATGATATGAGCAACAAGTACGGCACGTATGTGAATAGAATTGTTCACTTTGCTAGTATTATCTGCAATTTTTTTAATGTGAACTCACTTAAACGTTTTAGTATAGTTATATCTTCACAATTAAATAACCAGATTAATTTCTGGTCATCATCCAATCTTACAAAGTTGTAAAGGTCAGTATTATATTTAGAACACCTCAGCAAGAAGTGTTTTTCATCTTCAACCTCGCCTGAGTTACAATGTTGGCAAAGTCGTAAGTGTGGAGGGATATCCTGTTATCTACCTACTTCAACCTGCAAATGGTGTGCTGACAACCTTAATTTACTTAGGCTTCTGTGCTCAAAACTATGGATGGTTTCTAAATATTTTTCAAATCCATAGTTTGACTTGATTTTTGTTTATGTTCTCCAGTTTTCCATCTGAGAAATCAAGCAATTTTTTATACCACTCATTAATATATGAACTTTTCAGGGATCTTTCAAGTTCAACAAGAGATTAGATGTCTTGAACTTGAGTTCTTTTAACTTTAATGGTTTTGAACTCCAGTTCAACACGATATTTCAGGTTTCTAAACTGAATTAGTTATTATTTGTTTGTTGTTTTTAAAGTTGAATTAAGCTGGGACTATTATAACTTATAACATAAAATTTCCGATGTTTCAACAGAGAAATGCTAAAAATATGACAATTTACAGGTAAATCCGTCGCGAAACAGAAATCGCAACAAATATGAATGTTTCCAATCCCTGTTTTATTAGTCCAAAAATTAAGAAAGAGACTGCATGTCTCTAACTATATTATTATCTTACTTTTAACTTGAGCTTAACCAAGAGATCTGACATCTAGAACTCGAGTTTTCTTTTAACTTAAATGTTTTTGAACTTTAGTTCAATAAGGGATTTTATGTCCAGAACTTGAGTTTGTATCAACTTTAATTGCTTTTAACTTGAGATTTAATGTCTCTGGTTACAGCAGAGAGGCGAGGCAATTATATATGTCTCCGAGAATTATCAAAGAAGATAATAAAAAATTCCAAATTGTTTTCTCCTGGATATCCTCGGTTCCAACAAGTTCGCAGTGGCAAGAGTTAAAATCGGTCCCTATCGTTAAAGGTCCAACTTCGGATGAAATCACAACTAACTCCTTAGGGTAAGCTAATAAAAAGTGCATACATATATACTATACAAAAAGTGGATCATGCTCACTATGTTTGAAGATAGAGAACTTAATCCTAGACAAAAACATACTGTTCTGAATACAAAAATAAGGCGTCAGAAATGATAGGCAGCTTCTTCTGAATTAATAAGGAATTAGGATTGAAGCTGCACATTGAACTGACTAATTGAACCTTTATATTGTACTGACCAATTGAAGCTACACACTGTACTGACCAACCAAAACTGTACCAAATTCGAACAATCGAAATCCTCCATTTTGCAATGAATAAATCAACCAGAATGCAGGAAAATAAACCAATCATCCACTTAACCAGCTAATAACAGCAATGCAAACAAGTGATTTGACTATAAAAAGCAGTACAGTAGTTTCAAATCACTCATGCCTAGCAAACAGAAAAGATTTTTTTTGGCAAGAAAGCCTTGTAGAAAGCAAATTTAACTCAAACGAGAGCTACATAGGATTTAAAGAAGCCTGGGAAGATATCATTGGGCGGAGAGATTCATGCAGAAATGAAAAATTGAAACGGAACAAAGAAAGTTGATCCGAAATATTTGAAAACCAACAACGTTCCTACCAAAGCAGGTGCCAGCTTATCAATACCACAGTGGAAAATTTTATGTTACGGGATGCAACACGCTACAGAAATGGTGGATGACTTGAAATCAAAGAGTAGGAAATGAAAACATGTTGATTGTAGATGTCATTTACATGACATCCACATCATCATCAAAGAAACTCAGCCAAGAGTTTGGGTCAGTGAAAAGGTATTTAAAGTGCTCCTTGAATGTGAATTAAGTCTTGTTTCCTACCAAGTCAGTTATGACCTTAACTCCTTTTGAATGAATAGAACTGAAGAAAATTATATATGTGTTTGAAGACATCAAGAGAAACATAGTTGAAAAGGATGAAAGGAGCTACACGACCCAACAAAAAAGGTATGACTGGGGAATTGAAGACATAAATGGGATTGAATGAAGACATCTGAATGATCAAAAACTGACATTAATTAATGTTTGCAATAATTGTATGTTAGGGTCTTCTAAAATAAAAAAAAATAGAGGCTCAAACGCTGAGCCTGAATCGCTCATCTGACAAAATGCGTACAGCAGGTGATGAAAGTGATGTTTATCCATTAGCATCCTATGTTAAAATATGTTCTGTGCTGGCAGCCTTGTTTTTTTTTTATCAGATCGAATCAAAATAAAGAATCTTAGTTTGACTGAATTTGCTTTAATAATTTCAGCGCATGTGATGAAAAAGATGTTTTCATATAGGGGTACCATTTTAAACCAAGTTCCATGCTGGGAGCCATTTTTGTCAGATCCAAACAAAATAAGCATCCTGTGTAAAGGACCTCCCATACATCATTTCTGTAAAGCTTGTTTGAATTTGCTTCCATCATTTCAAAGAAGATGTTGAAAATAATGTTTTTCCCATAGGAACCAATGTCAAAACTTAGATCAGCGCTGGCAGTGATGGTTTGTATCGGATCAAAACAAAATGATCAATATTTATGAAGGACCTTCCATACAAAATTCCAGTAAATTTTGGTTGAATTTGCTTGAACAGTGATTTCAGAGGAGAAGATGAAAATGCGAATTTCCCATAGGGCCAAGTTAAACTATGTTCCCTGCTGGCGGCCATGTTATTTGTCGAATCGGTATCGGTTAGCAATCTTTGCAAAGGACCTTTAATACATCATTCCTGTAAAGTTTGTTTGAATTTGCTTCAGCAGTTTCAGAGGAGTTGATGAAAATGTGATTTTTCCCATAGGGTCCTATGTTAAACCTAAGGTCCGTGCTGGAGGCCATGCTTTTTATCGGATCGGAACGAAATGAGCAATCTTTGTTCGACTTTTTTATTGTTTCTATTCTATTATTTTGCCATGCGTTTTTTGTGCTTTAGGTCATATTCATCTCTTTTAACAGCTCACATGCCCATGTATTTCGTTATTTTGTTATTAATCTTTGTAAAGGACCTTCCATACATCATTCCTGTAAAGTTTGGTTGAATTTGCTTCTGTGGTTTCAGAGGAGAAGATGAAAATGTGAATTTCCATAGGGTCCAATGTTAAACCTATGTTCCGCGCTGGTGGCCAGGAGATGAAATGTGAATTTCCAATAGGGCCAATGTTAAACTATGTTCCGTGCTGGCGGCCATGGGAATAAAATGAGCGATCTTTGCAAAGGACATTTACAGTTAGGTTGAATTTGCCTCAGCAGTTTCAGAGGAGTTGATGAAAATGTGATTTTTCCCACGGGTCCTATGTTAAACCTAAGTTCCGCGCTGGCGGCCATGTTTTTTATCGGATCGGAACAAAATGAGCAATCTTTGTAAAGGACCTTCCATACATTCCTGTAAAGTTTGGTTGAATTTGCTTCAGAGGTTTCAGAGGAGAAGACAAAAGTGTGAACAGTTTACAGACGACGGACGCTAAGTGATGGCAATAGCCCACACTGACCCTTTGGGTCAGGTGAGCTAAAAATGATATTGTATGTCAGTGTTTGTTATCATTAGCCCCCAAAATGGATGGTATTAACATCCTTACCACGACCCTTGCCATCACTCCCACACCATAACAACCCTCAACACAACTCCCACCGCTCTAAACACCCTCACTACCACTTCCACTTCCACCTTCACAACCACTCCCACCATCCTCATCACCATCCAACTGATGAGATACATCGTTGTTTGTCTATGACCGTTGAGCAGACCACATGGATTCTACATGTCCAACCTTGGATTCAAATTTCCCCCAAAAGATGTTATGCAAAGACATTTTCGGAACCAACATCCAAGTAGTTTTTCTGTCAAGAAAAAAAAAACACACTCGGACATGGAGTCATTCCAAACAACATTTAACTGACCGCCTACAAAAAACTAAGTTAATGACAGATTAGTATTTAAGTGGCTACCAACTTTGAATGAAGAGAAGATTTTGGTGTGCTGATTTATCTAATGCAAGCCATTGATTGATCCATTTACCAGTGTTATTGCCAGACCAACCCAAAGTGAAGAACTTATTTCGTGAAAAGTTTTGTAGTCAATATTCACGTAATTGTGTTTCTTCCTGAAAAAAAAAGACATATTCCCGTTGTTGTTTTGCAGAATACCCATCCCTGTATTACATTATAGACAGTGTCGATTTCTAGACAAGACAAGACATTTTGAATTGGACACCAAGCCATAAAAGACAACTTAATTAATGGCAGAAACCTTCGACCACACTGCTTCCCTGCTAACAAAAAGAGGCATAATCCAAACATCAGTGTGATGTATATTGTGCAGACTTATTTCATTCAGGAAAATATCACAGGACATTCAGTCTAAAATCCAAGTTCTTTGATCAATTTTTTAGATGCTACTCCCGAACCTCATGTTCATTTGCCACTAGACAGAAAACTCAGAATTAGTCACATTTCCAGGTGAAAAACAAGTCGTCAAGGGGGTTCGCTACTCCGTATGAAAATAAATACGATTTCAAATAATTGTTATTTTTTTGTTGGAAAATTAAAAAAGAAATAATTTAAGTGAAAACAATTGATAGGTTGATGATTTCGTTTTTGAGTATTAAGTGATAAAAAATTTGGCGGGAAACTGGACTCCCCGGATTTTTTTATAGGGTTAACATTAGCAAGGTTTGACCAAGAATGGATGTGATTTAATGATTTTTTTAAAAGAATGTTCATAAAGATGTATAAAATGTAATTATGGGAAATATTAAGGGGGTCCATGGGCAAAAAAATATAATGCTTTTACCGGTAAATGGATAAAACCAGAGAATTCCGAAAGTCTGACAGAAATCCCAAAACATGAGAAGCGAACCTCCTTAACGTCAATGAACTTAAAAATATACAAGAAATATTGTCAGTTGATTGCCAACTCTCAAAAGTATTCCAAGGAATGCCGTGTAACATCTAAAGTTGCTTTCCCAACTGGAATGACGTAATTTGCGGAAGAACCGAAACAAACAGGTTTGAAGGAAAGTCCTTCCAAACAAGGACTTATAATGAGAAGGATATGCAACTCGTACACAATCCATTTTGCATTTTAAAATCTGTGATGTGATGTTTGATATGCATTCACTTTGCAGCTAACTACTCAAAAAGTTGTACATGTATTTTAATAAAATGATGTTTTTCTGAAAGCTGAAACATTTTTACATTGTTAGAGTAAATTTCACTTCATAATAGGAAGTACTTTCTTCAATACGAGTGATTGAAATTTGTAATCAAGAAAATGTCATTGATTTTTTGGTCACTTCCGGTTTACATCGGCAAAAATGCACCACAATATGCACTTAAAGGCTTTAAAAGTAGTACACAGAATTTCACAAAATTGACATTTTCGTAATGTGTGACATCTACTGCATTGCCAGAACAATTTTTGAGACCATCATTATTATACTTATATTGTTTTAATGCTTTAAAGATAGTGTCCCAAAACTGACAAAATCTCCAATCCCGCGATATATTTCCAATTTATCACGAGATGCTTATCCTTCTCATTATACGTCCTTGTTCCAAAACAGCGATATCTATCATTCAGACTAAGAACATATGGCAAGCCGTTTTTATATTTATTCACCAAACAAGATATCTTATATTTTTAAAAAGATATCTTATTTGTTTTATAAGATATCTTAAA
>MJUU01004171.1:53277-68621 GCA_002080025.1 Modiolus philippinarum
TGCTATATTAATTTTTCGCAAGGAATCCATTGAAAAAAACTGCATCAAAATCGGACTTAAAATAAAAAAATTATTTTTTTTGAGATTTGCCCCTGTTGGGCCCCATTTATCTCGTGAGTGGTACATGCTACGTGAAATCCGTTGGCATACTCCAGATTGGAAATTTCCTCAGGAGCACACTGAAACAAACCCCATCAAAATCCAATAAATAATAAAGATTCTACAGTCAAATATGTGAAAACACCTCATTTAACCCTTTTTTGACCCCTAATTCTGAAATGGGTGGGGCAAAAACCGAAAGGAAAACAACGTTTCTCAAGAATATTCCAAGAAACATCATACTAAGATTTGAAAACAATCCATCCACTAGAACCAAAGTTATGCTGTCCACAGACACGAAAATACCTAATTTTACCCCTTTTTGGCCCCTTTTTTGCCTCTTTTTCAAAAACGGGTTGGGCAGGGAACGCGAAATTAAAACCCGGGCTTAAGCTTGTGCCAACAAACATCATACTAAAATTTGATAACAATCCGTTCACTAGAACTAAAGTTATGCTGTCCACAGACGCCGACGCCGACGCCAGCGCCATACCATAATACGACCGCAAAATTTTTGCGGTCGTATAAAAACTACAGTGGATATAGCATGAACCTAAAAACACCTTTTTGTAAGGGACCACCCAAGAACTATTTTGGCCAAGTTTGGTACCAATTGGCTATGCAGTTTCAGAGAAGAAGATTTTTGAACATGTTTTCCCATAGGGTGCAATCTCCTGCTGGCAGTCATCTTGGATATCACACTGACCTGAAAAACACTTTTTATGCAAGGGACCACCCAAAGATTATTGTGGCCATTATTTGTTCAAATTGGCCCAGTAGTTTCAGAGGAGAAGATCTTTGAATGTGTTTTCCCATAGAGTCCAATGTTAAAACTATGTTCCCTGCTGGCGGCCATCTTGGATATAGTGTGAACCTGAAAAAAACCTTTTTTGTAAGGGACCACCCAAGGACTATTGTGGCCAGGTTTGGCGCCAATTTGCTCAACAGTTTCAGAGAAGAAGATTTTTGAACATGTTTTCCCATAGGGTCCAATGTTAAAACTATGTTTCCTTGCTGATGGCCATCTTGGATACAGCATTGACATGAAAAACACCTTTTTTGCCAGGGACCATCCAAGGACTATTGTGGCCAAGTTTGGTTCCAATTGGCCCAGTAGTTTCAGAGGAGAAGATCTTTGAAAGTGTTTCCCATAGGGTCCAATGTTAAAACTATGTTCCCCAATGGCAGCCATGTTGGATATAGTGCAAACCTGAAAAACACCTTTTATGTAAGGAACCATCCAAGGACTATTGTGGACAAGCTTGGTTCCAATTTGCCCGGTAGTTTCAGAGGAGATCTTTGAATGTGTTTTCCCATAGGGTCCAATGTTAAAACTATGTTCCCCGCTTGCAGCCATCTTGGATATAGTGCAAACCTGAAAAAAAACTCTTTTTTTTTGTAAGGGATCTCCCAAGGATTATTGTGACCAAATTTGGTGCCAATTGGCTTAGTAGTTTCAGAGAAGAAGATCTTTGAATGTGTTTTCCCATAGGGTCCAATGTTAAAACTATGTTTCCCACTGGCAGCCATCTTGGATATCCCACGGATCTGAAAAACACCTTTTTTATAAGGGACCACCAAAGGACTATTGTGGCCAAGTTTGGTGTCAATTGGCTCAGTAGTTTCAGAGTAGGAGATCTTTGAGTGTTTTTCCGTATGGTCCAATGTTAAAACTATGTTTCCCGCTGGCGGCCATCTTGGATATCGCATGGACCTGAAAAACACCTTTTTGTAAGGGACCACCAAAGGACTATTGTGGCCAAGTTTGTTGCCAAACTGGCTCAGTAGTTTCAGAGAAGATGACCTTTGAAAGTGTTTTCCCATAAGGTCCAATGTTAAAACTATGTTTCCTGCTGCCGGCCATCTTGGATATCGCATGGACCTGAAAAACACTTTTTTGTAAGGGACCACCAAAGGACTATTGTGGCCAAGTTTGGTGCCAAACTGGCTCAGTAGTTTCAGAGAAGAAGATCTTTGAATGTGCTTTCCCATAGGGTCCAATGGTAAAACTATGTTTCCTGCTGGTGGCCATCTTGGATATCGCACAGACCTAAAAAACACCTTTTTTGTAAGGGACCACCAAAGGACTATTGTGGCTAAGTTTTGTGCTAAATTGGCTCAGTATTTTCAGAGAAGATGACCTTTGAAAGTGTTTTCCCATAAGGTCCAAGGTTAAATATATGTTTCCTGCTGGCGGCCATCTTGGATATCGCATGGACCTGAAAAACACTTTTTTGTAAGGGACCACCAAAGGACTATTGTGGCCAAATTTGGTGCCAAATTGGCTCAGTAGTTTCAGAGAAGAAGATCTTTTAATGTGTTTTCCCATAGGGTCCAATGGTAAAACTATGTTTCCTGCTGGTGGCCATCTTGGATATCGCACGGACCTAAAAAACACCTTTTTTGTAAGGGACCACCCAAGGACTATTGTGGCTAAGTTTTGTGCTAAATTGGCTCAGTATTTTTAGAGAAGATGACCTTTGAAAGTGTTTTCCCATAAGGTCCAATGTTAAAACTATGTTTCCTGCTGGCGGCCATCTTGGATATCGCACAGACCTAAAAAACACCTTTTTTGTAAGGGACCACCCAAGGACTATTGTGGCTAAGTTTGGTTCCAATTGGCCAAACAGTTTCAGAGGAAAAGATCTTTGAATGAAAAGTTTATGCCGTACGGACGAACGGACGATGGACGCAAAGTGATGGCAAAAGCTCACCCTGGCATTAGCCAGGTGAGTTAAAAATTATGACGTCATATTTTACATTTTTGATATAGAAATTGCAGAAACCTGTCAAGAGTTGAATAGCAATTCCCTCTTTTTGGAATCAGGGATGCAGGACATAATTTGTATCTTTCAACAGAGTTGCATCCCTTTTTAGGAGGTGCAAGTTCGAAACACTCCTAATTTATTTTCTAATGCCAATTGAAGAAGATCTAGTGATCTGAGTAACATATTGGAATCCCTTAACTTCTAAAAGAAATGCGTCAGCCCAGAAATGTGCAAAGTTGCATATTTTTCCCAAATGATTATACAAATTATTTAGAATGGATGTTTAGTATCCAGAATGTCAGATATTGTGATCTGATACAGAAAATCCCTTCCATCTTCAGACACCTCTAACTTTATTGTTCATTTTGAAATGGAAGTCTGCAGATATCCCGAAATTACACCTCCTCCAAAGGGAGGTAAATATTGTGAAATAAACAAACTAGTTGTAAATACCTTTATAGAGCAACCATAAATGTCAACAATGTTTGCCTGTGTTTTGTGACAGTAAAAGTCTTGAAATCTTGGCTATTTCAGGCTGTCCAGCACCTTTTGGCAAAAAATTAGGGCAGAATTTAGGACAAAAAAAGTAAAAAATACCGTAAGGGCTTTTTTAGGACATTTTTAGGGATAAATTTGTATTTTTTAGGAACAAAAATCTCATTTAAAGAGCACTGGTAGTAAACCAACTTCATTGGTAGTAAACCAATAAAGCTTGACATGGATCCACCAGACATCTACCATTTACTGTATGCCCTGAATAAGAACTTAATATAACATNGCTATTTAAACATTTTACCTGGTGAACATAATCCTAGAGCTTCATATGATATCAATTCATTACAGGAGAAACAATCATGAAGTTCTACAACATTGACATCATCTCTGCTTACACCTTAATGTAAAAATTCTAATAATCAAAGTACAGAACAGAACAAATGGATTTAAAATGCAAGCTGTGGTCTAATCTTACTTAAAACATTACATTGGAATTGAATTTAATAAGTATTGATGACAAATATATGATAAAGTAAAGTACTTAATTTTTGGACAAAGAATGAAATGGCTGCTATCTATATGTAGATTACTATTTTGATAGAATGATTATATTCATATATTCTGACTAAGAAATTTTTATTTCAATTTTGAAAGAAAGTAAATCTTGATACAGACAAAACTTATCACTTACATAGGAGCATTAAATCATAAAACAAAGAACGACTTCAAAGTTTTAATAGAGGATTTTTTAAGAACACCTTTAGCAAGAATTAAAATGCTGTTTGCTATCTATTCTTTGATTGATATTTTTTATAACCTCCTCTATAAACTTACCAGCATTTCTAAAAGCCTTATTTGCAGCATTTGCAGTCATATCATATCCAATCTATTAAAAAATAAATATGTAAGCCTACAATAATACATTTTTATGACAAACACATACTCATCTGATAACAAATATAGGTTTCCTATGACAAGGCAAATCTGAACTCAATAAAGTTACTTGAAACTTAATGATTCTTGTTTTATTTTGTTCAGTAAGAATTTTGTATCATTAAAGTTGCCTTTTATATATAATAAGAAATTAAATGCCATTTTTATTATCTCATGTCATTAGCATCTAGATATTTACCAGATATTAGCTAAATCAGATCTATAAGTATAATAGAGCAGTCAGGAAGCATCAACAAAAGTATCACATCCTGGTTACTTACAATTTTAATACAGCTGTTTTCACTAAATGAACCAGGAACATCAGTAGACATTTCCATGGCTAAAATCTCTATTGCTTGACTTTCTAGTCCATGTCTAATGACAAAATCTTCACTTGCAATTATAGCTGCCCCAGCACCATCACTTGTAGGACTAAAAATAGTTAAATATCTGTGTTAAACAGAGATATGCAAGTGTAACAATCATGTATCTGACTGATATTTCTAACAATATACAATGTATAGGCAAAGTGTTAGTTATTGTGTTGTGTTTCTTTGCATTTGGTTTTTTTTTTAAAGTTTATTTATTCTTTCATGACTAATTAAAGAACATAAGTGAGCAAGCTCACATACCCCACACTCCCACATATCAGAAAATCCTGCATTATTGAACTCCAAAAGTATCCTTTAAGCAATATTTATACATAATAACAGGCCATGGCTAACACAATTAGTCAAAATAATCTAAATGTTTAAGGGTCTCAATTTCAAGTTTGTTGATAGACATTGATGTTATATGATCCAAAATTAAACTATGTTCCCCATTGGCAGCTATTTTTGATGGGGCGTAGACTGACTTTCACCTTCTTGAAGAAGACCATCTAAGCATCATTGTGCCTCACTTTGGTTCCAATTGGCCTAGTATTTTCAGAGGAGATCTTTGAATGATTTCCTATGGGGTCCAAGGTTAAATTGATTGATTGATTGAATATTGTTTAACGTCTACTCAGCAATATTTCAGCTATATCAAGACGAGAACAAGTTTATTAATAAATAATTACTTTGGGGTATGGAAAGGGTCATGTTACTGGAAATTCTGACTGCCACTGGAAAAGTAAGGTGAAATCGAAAAGGGTGGAGAATTTAGCCTTGTAGCCGATCACCTACGGACCACTCAAAAAAGCTTGCTACAAGGGTTCTTTAACGTGCAGGAAGCGTGGCATTTCTTCCAACACGTGGACCTGAGTTTACATCCCATCTGAAAGATGGGTTGTGTATTTATTAATCCCGCACAACCACGGAATGGGTCCTATTTCTATATCCCGGGACCCTCGGGGTCAGCCCCCGTTTAGGAGGGGTCACACTCCGCAAGCCGGAGATACTAGGTCCTATTTCTATATCCCGGGGTTCCCTCGGGGTCCTCTGTTAGGAAGACTCATACTCCAAGCTCAGAGGATGCTGGGGGCCTATTCATAAGCCGGGACTGCGCACGGCGGTCCAAGCTTAAACAACGTTCACCGCAGACTGCCATCTTGGATGCTATGGGGACATGCTGGACACATTTTATGAAGGGGACCAAGTAAGGACCATTGTGATCAAGTATGATTCCAACTGGCCATGTACTTTCAGAGGAGAAGATCTTTGAATATGTTTCCCTATAGGGTCCAATGTTAAAACCATGTTCCCCACTGGCGGCCATTTTCAATATGATGTGGACTTACCTAACACATTTTTTAAAAGGGGCCAACTAAGGACCATTGTGACTAAGTTTGGTTCCAATTGGCCCAGTATTTTCAAAGGAGATTTTTGCAATATTGTCCAATTTTCGACAAAGTTCCCCACTGGCGGCCATCTTGGATGATGTGCGGACTTGTAGGACACAATTTTTAAAGGGGACCACCCAAGGACTATTGTGACCAAGTTTGGTTACAATTGCCTCAGTGGTTTCAGAGAAGAAGATCTCTGAATGCTTTCCCATAGGGTCCAATGTTAAAACTGTGCTCCCAGCTGGTGGCCATCTTGGATATGATATGGACTTTCCAGACATTTCTTTTTACGACGTTTTTATTGCTGTTCTTCATTTGACAAGGTTGGGCGGAAAAAACTACCCCCGGTATTTACCAGTGGTATTTACCGGTAAATACTGCCCTGGACAATACTCCTCAAGTGGACAATACTGGACAATACTGGACAATGAAATTCCAAATAGTCAATTGCTGGAGAATACAAAGTTTAAGTGGTCAATACAAATTCTAAATGGTCAATAATAGTATATACATTGTATCTAACTTTATTTTCTTTTAAGTTTTGTTTTTGTTTTTTAACAGTTAATACTGCCCTGGACAATACTGGACAATTGAAATTATAAATGGTCAAACACATGCTGGACAATACAAAGTTCATGTTGTCAATGATATATACATTGTATCTGACTTATTGTTTTTGTTTTTTTTTTACTTTTACAATGTACAAACTTGACAGATTGCAAACAGTTAATTGTCTTTTACTACCTAAATGGGTTTCCTGTCCATTTTTCCATAATTAATCCCTTAAATAAACACCATTTTGACAGCTATAACTTAAAATTGCCACACACCCACCTTTTTGCTCATTCCCATTTATTCAACTTTTTAAAAAGATATACATAACAGGTAAAAACTGAAAGTTGGATAAGTGGGAAAACAACAAATACTAATCAGAGCTTGGGTTAAGTGTTGGACAAAAAGGGCGATGCACAATGGGGCGGATTGGCATATCAATGGGGCGGGAAAATGTGTAACAATGGGGCGGAAAAATATGTATCAATGGGGCGGATTTACCTGTTTCCAAAATGGATGAAATTACCCTTAAATCAGTTAGATTTTAAAATAATTTATTAGATTTATTGCATAAAACAACGAAATTTAGTAAAATTGTTCAGTGTTCAGTTGTGTAGAAGTCCAGTCTCGAGATTAAAATCACGATAACGTATTAACATCAAGTCTGATTGCGCTCCGTTTTTAGGAATTTTCTTTTCGATGTCNACTTTTACAATGTACAAACTTGACAGATTGCAAACAGTTAATTGTCTTTTACTACCTAAATGGGTTTCCTGTCCATTTTTCCATAATTAATCCCTTAAATAAACACCATTTTGACAGCTATAATTTAAAATTGCCACACACCCACCTTTTTGCTCATTCCCATTTATTCAACTTTTTAATAAAATATACATAACAGGTCAAAACTGAAAGTTGTATAAGTGGGAAAAGGTAACATTATTAAAACAACAAATACTAATCAGAGCTTGGGTTAAGTGTTGGACAAAAAATATGCTAGAAAATTAAGTCCAGGTAAAAAAGCACTATATTATATTTATGTTATGTCATGACTTTTATAAAATTGCTTGAGTCCTTTGATTTTTTTATTAGTTATCTTTTTGTAATTTTGTCCTACTTGTTTTGCTTTAATTTGTATTTTTTTACATTAATTTTGTTTTTGCTCTTATTTTTTGTTTTTGTTTTTATTTTTTGTTTTGATGTTAAGTTTGTTATTATGGAATATCTTTGCATTTTTCATCGTGTAATTGTAATTTGATGCCACTGCTAGTGGACTGTTAGTCCCCGAGGTATTCGCTAACCCAGTAGCCAGTATTTCGGTGATGGCCTGAAAACCCAATTTTATTTTCTTATGGATTTTTTTTTCTTTTGAAGTAGCCTTGCCTTTATGGTCATTTGAGTCCAGAGCCTGTGTAATTCCCCAAGTGTGTTGAATATAATCTACAAGTGCTTGTGCATTTGCCATAGTTAGACTGAATATGGTTTGTGGCTTGAGTGCATTTGCTAATATGCAAAGCTAATAGCTTTGAATGGTTATTGAGTAGTCGTGAAAAGTCAGAAATACAGACATAAAATTCACAAATTAATAGGCTTAGGTGCTTTTGAAACAGTACATGTGATTAAGGGGACAACCATTTGATTTTCAGGAGAAGGCTTGGGCGATTTTGCCTAGAAAATTTATTTTTACGAAAATCTCGAACGAATTATTTATTTTTTGTCAAATGTCCCTTCAAATTATTCATTTGCAATTAAAAATTTATTCTTCGAATCAAAATTTAATTATTTGTTTTCATGACAAGTAGGATAAGAATATTTACTTTCACTGGCACCAAGATTAAATTATTTATTTACAAAATCGCCCAAGCCTCCCCCTGAAAATCAAATGGTTGTCCCCTAAAAATATTTCTTGTAATTGTGTCATTTACTTTTTTCTGTTTTTTCTTTATAATTTTAAAGTAATATTTACAATTTTTTCCTTTTCCTTAAAAAAAAACCCGTATTTATTGGTCATATTTTAAAAAAAGTTTTTAATTTTCAATTAATTGACATGTATTTACTTCTTTTTATCAAATTGTGATATTAAATCAACATGAATTTTATCCATGGAACAATTTTTTTGTTAATTAATTTCCTGACTCATTATTATCATGTACTAAATAAACATACCCTAGGCAATTAAATAAAAAGTTGGATAACTGGGAATAGTGATTTTTAAAAAGTTGGATACATGGGAAGACACCAACTAATTAAAGGTATCATATAGGTAAATAGTACAGGTAAATCTAACAATTTTGTGACTTATTAATGACATTTTATTAGGTGAAAAATTTTTAATATTTACTGTATCAACCAGTGGCAATATGCACAAATTTATTTCATTTGACCAGTATTTACCACAATGGCTATTGCATTTATAAAAGTAAATTTTGAACATACAACTTTAAAATAATATTATGATTATGTACAAACTTTTAATCTACTTAGCAATATATAACCACCCCACCACTGTATGAAAAGGGTATCAATATGTGTATTATAGGTTCAAAATAGTAAGAATGTCTTCTATTTCAATTGTCCAGTATCGTCCAGTATTGTCCAGTATTGTCCGGTATTTACCAGTATTGTTCACTGCCCTGGACAATACTAGTAATGTCTGCCTTTTTGCCAACCTTGTCATTTGAAGTCACCGTGAGGCCTTCAACAATGAGCTTTGCTCATACCTCATAGTAAGTTCAAGATGACCCTTGCATCGGTTTGAGCGGAATTCTTTTCTAATTGTGGAACAACGCTACATCCATGTCATTGCTGGTCATGGATGCGGGATTGTCAACAAACATTAAGTAAACTGGCAAAGTGCTCTTACAATCACTGTCATCCGTTGCCTGACAAAAGCACTAGTGTCTTAGTGGACGATCACAAAATGTGGACAAACACAGTGCACTCATCAGGTCAATTGTAAGAAAACTTGGCATTATAAAATAGTGATATGTGGTACTTTAAACAGGTGGTCAGAATTACATTTCGAAATTACAAAAATAAATGCCAAAATTTGAAAGTATGAATTGTATATCCATATGAGAAATTCTCTCACCATAACTGAAATATATAGAGAGCATACATCTCTCATGTCCTGTTCTAGCTTGAATATATACATGTGATACTTTCAGACATACCGGAGAGAGAACATCTATATGATTAAGAATATTTTTGTTAAAAACAAGTATATCTGATCAAGAACAGATAAGTCTTAATTCAAATGAACTCATTTCTGTAACACTAATTTTCATTGGATGGCATAGTAATTTTTAGGGGGTAAAATCCACGATTTACTGTCGGAACCAATAGCAACAATATGGTGCAAACGAATACCAAACTTCGGGTACTTCAAAAATTGATTTAAAATTGAAACCTTTTTTTTCATTTACATTAGAATATAGATAACTACATTGTATATAAGTATCTTCAGTGGTAAATCTAAAGATTTTACTGTCCAAAATATCTGTCTTCCATCTGCGCTACATTTCACCAGAAAACTCAATTTGTGACAGTAAAATCTACCATTTATCCCTCAGATTGTAAAACACAGCACGGTTATCTCATATTTTTTCAAATTTATCCATACTCCACATCCACAGAGTGGACAGAAAGACAAGAGATTTATAAATATCAAGTCATACTTTTACTCTTCCAAGTACATTATCGAATAAATTTTTTCGTACAAATTATCATTCTTTTTGTATATACCGGGGTAGTCTTTTGAATTTTGTTTTTCACAAAATGTTTATTCCACATGAACAATGTGTATTGTATTACTTGATTAATTTAAGTTCATTGATTGCAGTAATGTCTTGTGCCATGCTGGTAAATATAACTAGAGCTGTCGCCGAATGGCAGCCAGTTATAACCCCCGCTAATTGAACCCTGAATCAATTTGGCAAGTGTAAACTTAAGTGTATGTGGACACAGTACAAATGTAGACACAATAGATGATTTGCCAGTTACTAAAGTTCGTGTCAGTTCTAGTCAAATTTTGTGGTTTTTGGGCAAACCTTTAAAGGGAAGTTACTCCTACACCAGACAAACAAACATAAAACGTGTACATTTGTTTTAAAGGACTTTCTCCGTGCTTAGCCAGACTGGACAAAGTAATTCCCTACACAGTATTCATGATATTCTGCAGTAAGTTAGCATATTTTTTGAATTTTTAATACTTTCTTAGTCACTGAGAAGGCAGTTCAAGTTAGTACAATTGTTTATTTTTATAACTTGAAACAAGTAGGCTAAAGGTTAAACTTTCATAACTTTTGATTAAAAATGATTTATTTTTTGGTTGGTTTTGACAAGCAGGGAACCATTCAGTCCCCTTGAGATTTTTCAAAAAGTTACTTCCCTTTTGGGTTTTGCTAAATTCATTCTGTTGATTGCAGAACTGGCAAATGGTCTATACAAGTATGGACACATTGATATACCTTCCCTCCTTTTTCCAGAAATTATTCAAAAAAGAATTATCTTCTCTTCAAAATTTCGGACAGGAACCATATTACTTCATGCAAATGTTCAGGTGGTTTGCTACCACTGTGTAACATTTCATCGAAATCCAAAAGCCCGTTTAGGAGAACATGCGCTGACAAGGTTCGTCCTCCCCTTTTTAGAAAATATTCAAAGACGAATTATCTCCTCTTCAAAACATCAGAAAGCAACCATATTACTTCATGCAAATGTTCAGGTGGTTTGCTACAACTGTGTAACATTTCATCAAAATCCAAGCAGCCGTTTAGGAGAACATGTGGTGACAAGGTTCGTCCTCCCCCCTTTTTGAGAAAATATTCAGACAAATTATCTCCCCTTCAAAATTTCAGAAAGCATCCATTTTACCTCATGCACACCTTCAGGTGGTGTACTACAACTGTGTAACATTTCGTCAAAATCCAAGCAGCCGTTTAGGAGATTATGTGCTGACAAGGTTCGTCCTCGCCCCTTTTCGAGAAAATATTCAAAGACAAATTATCTCCCCTTCAAAACATCTGGCAGCAACCATATGACTTCATGCACATCTTAAGGTGGTGTACTACAACTGTGCAACATTTCATGAAAATCCAATGATAAAGATACCAAGGTTCTGTGATGACATGAATCTAGAGCTAACCTAGGCCATATTTGAATGAAAGTATTTCATAAGAACTCATTTGCATATGCATAAGATTATTGAAAAGCATAATAAAGTTGAAGCATTAAACTGTTTTCTTTACATATTAAGGAGATTTTTGCTGACCAAATTGAACATCTTACCAGCACTGGAGTTTTGTCAGTGGATCGTGAATCATAGTTGAATTCATAATTTGTTCCAGGGTAAATTCATCTCTAAACTGTGAATATCTAAAATATATATATAAAAAAGAAATAAGGAGGAAATCTTCATGTAAACTAGTTTAAATAATTAAAAATATGATTACCAGTATGGTCTCATTAACCAGTTCCGGGTCAACTGGTCCCTCAGTCATAAAGTTCCTAAACAGGTGTGGACCCAAATTGATGTCTCGCCCGTCCCTATTTGGTCGCAAAACAGATGTGAGAACTCTAACTGACAAATTCAGAAAACTTAACATGTTGGCTGACAAAAGCAATATAGCAAACTGTTATATAAAACCAAAAACCAAAATGCCAAATATCAGTGACCTACCACTGATATAGATACTGGAGAACCAAACATGTTCACTAGACCGTGAAAATGAGGTCAAGGGCTAAAGCCAAATAGCAGGATGTCATGTTCCATCTAAGACAAACCCATGTACCAAATATTATTGACCTTACATTAATAGATACTTGAAAACTCAACATGCTCACTGAACCATGACAATGGGTCACAGACAAAAGCCATATAGCAGACTGTCATGTACTACCCAAGACCAACCTATATACCAAATATCATTGACCTATCACTTATAGTTACTGAGAAAATGACCTAATCACAAAATCTTAACATGCTCACTAGACTATGAAATTGAGGTCAAGGACAAAAGCCATATAGCAGATTGTCATGTACTACCTCAGACCAACCTACATACCATATATCATTGATCTAACACTTATAGTTACTGAGAAACTAAACTAAGCACAAAAACTTAACATGTTCATTGGACCGTGAAATTGAGGTCACAGACAAAAGCCGTATGCCAGACTGACATGTACTACTCACGACCAACCTACATACTAAATATTATTGAACTACCAGGTATAGTTAATGAGAAATGGACTTAATCAGAAAAACTTAACATTGTCGCTAGACAGTGAAATTGAAGTCAAGGACAAAAGTCATATGCCAGACTGACATGTACTACTCAAGACCAACCTATATACCAAATATCATTGACCTACCACTTACAGGTATTGAGATATGGATATAATCAGAGAAACTTAACGTGGTCACTGGACCATGCAATTGAGGTCAAGGTCACATGATTTTATGTCTGTCAGGTAGCACTTGATTAGTACTACCACTGGACCAAATATGATGTTCCTACATCAAAGGGTTTTCAAAATATCCTGTAATTAGTAAAAGTTAACGCCGTCGCCGTCATACTTTGCACGCCTATGTCTAGCTTTCCGCAACTTTCGTCGCGGGCGAGACAAAAATCTAAAATTTGAAAAGAGGATGTTTAAAGTGCTTAAATGTTTATCCTTTCAGTTAGAATATCATATGAATACTTTTTTGAAAGCTGATTATGTATATTTAATGAGACAACTGTCATATTTGAAGCTGGTGTATGAATATTGTTTTACTGGGTGCATAATAAGGCCCTGACAAGGACTGGGAAGCACGTGTTTTTTCAAATGTAAATATTATTGTTTATTTCATATTTCTATTCGGTGCCATTTTGCGAAAAATCTAAACGGTTCACCCCATTTTTTTATGGCAGATTTGGATTCCTTAGTTAAAATGCTTCGAAATGAAATACAACTCAAAGGTCAAGCTAAACCTATATGTTGAGGGCAAACAGTGGAAAATGGCTGATTTAGCCTTAAGGTAAATGGCAACATCGTAACTGGTATATGAGACCTATGCTTTTCAAAAGCCATTTCCTATATGGTCTGAATACAAATAAAATGCATTACAGTATACAATCAGACTAATTACTGTCCATATCCAAAATGCTTTTACCTTTCTATACAGGTATTGTTCAACCAGTTTGTCAAGTTGCCAATACAATTGATCAATTTAAATTGCCCAATAGGTATTCTACAGGTAACAATATNATTAGACTTGTAACTTATTTATCAATTTCCCTGTACAAAAGTCATTGGTAAGCATTCTATTTAGCATCAAATTCTCATATTAAAAATCTTCATCAGTTACATCAAATAAAATACTTTCAAATTCAATGTACAAACTGATCAAACAATACATGTATGTAGTTTAGCATTGTTCAATCACAGGATGAAAATTCTTAATAAATAAAAGCAACAACTTTAAATGTTAAGTCAGCACTTCTTGGAAAGAATTACGAAAAAAAAAGTGATTTTATTTCACACTGAAAACTTCATCTTTCACTACTTACTATAAAAATATACATACCCCCACTCCCCCATTTGATCCAGAAATGAAAATCCAGAAAAAATGAAAAATCATATCATATCAACATTTTTAAATAAATGGTGCATAATGGCAATACATAATGAACATTCTATGAAAGTTTCATAGAATTCCGTAGGGTGGTCTCAGAGGAGGTGTCACCACAAAGTGTGTACCCCTATAGCGGATGGAGGAATGAATGGGTGCTGACCTGTCATCAAAGATGCATGCATATGCAAGGTTATATTATCCTACCATGTAGAGTGACAGAGAAATAAGCTCCCACACTTGAGTGTAAATCAATCAAGCATAAACTAGAAGTACTGTGGTCCGCTGGGCCACAAATGAATACCCCCCGCTTCCAAAGAGTAATACAATTCTTTAAACAGTTGTCCAAACCAAATTTGAATTTGCCCCACTCTGTGACAAGCCAAGAAAACATGAAGTGGTATTACATCATTAGTTTAGTTATAGTTATCATCAAAGAATCAGCAAACAGGAAGTGCATGCACAACAGACCTGTAAATGGCTTAAACATTAAAACTCATTTTTATAAAACTCCAGTCCAAATTTGAAACCATTTCTACCTATAGAAGCCAAATAAACTGTTACAAAAAATTCTCATCCATAAAGGGTTATAGTAAAACTTCAACATACAAGCAAACAGGAAAAGGTAATACGGCAGACCTCAAATTAACTTATAGGTAACAACTCATTTTTATAATGCCCCAGACCAAATTTGAAATCATTCCCACCCATACAATTCAAGTAAACTGCGACGAAAATTTCTCATCCATAGTGTGTTATAGTAACACACAACATATTGGTAAACAGGAAGTAGAGACACTACAGATCCAAAAATAGCTTACAGTTACAACTCATCATATTCAAGCTTCTGACTAAATATAAAATCATTCAAACATATACAAGCTGAAAAAACTGTGACGAAAATTTCTCATCCATAGTGTGTTATATTAAAACTTCAGCATATCGGCAAACAGGAAGTAGCAACACAACAGCCCCAAAAATAGCTTAAACCTTACAACTCATCATAATTAAGCTTCTGACCAAATATGATATCATTCAAACATATGCAAGCTGAGAAACCTGTGACAAAAATTTTTCATCCATAGTGTGTTATAGTAAAACTTCAACATATCGG
>MJUU01004171.1:69892-80978 GCA_002080025.1 Modiolus philippinarum
ATATGAAATCATTCCAACATATACAAGCTGAGAAAACTGTGACGAAAACTTTTCATCCATAGTGTGTTATAGTAAAACTTCAACATATCGGCAAACAGGAAGTAGCACCACGACAGACCCGAAAATAGCTCACAGGTTACAACTCATCATAATCAAGCTTCTGACCAAATATGAAATCATTCCAACATACACAAGCTGAGAAAACTGTGACCAAAAATGTGCCACGGACGGACAGACGGACGGACAGACGAACGGACGGACGGACAGACACGGCCATCACTATATACCCGCCGCTTTTTCAAAGCGGGGGTATAAATATAGGTCAAAGAGACCTAATTTTGCCATGATGCATGTATGCAATGTAACATTATCCAACCTTGTATAGTCACTGAGATATAAGTTCTTCAATAAAATTGAATGTAAAAAAATTCAAGCAGAAAATATAGGTAAAAGGAATCTAATTTTGTCCTGATGTTGATCTATCATCATATGCAAGGTTACATGATCCTACCATGTAAAGTGAATTATATGAACTTGTCGATAAACTTGAATGTAAATCAATCAAGTGGAAAATATAGGTAAAAGGGACCTAATTTTGTCTGGATGCTGACATGCCATCAGAGATGCATGCATATGCAAGGTTATATGATGCTACCATGTATACTGACTAAGATCTGAAATTGTCCAAAACTTGAATGTAAATTAATCAAGTGTAAATATAGGTCAAAGTGACATAATTTTGCCTGGATGCTGCCCATCAGACATGCATGCATATGCAAGGTTAAATGAACCTACCATATATACTGACTGTGATATGAACTTTGATGTAAATTTGAATGGAAGCCAAAAAGCGGAAAATATAGGTAAAAAAGACCAAGTTTTCCTCAAGGCTGTCAGTCAACCAAAGATGCACCAGCATGTACAATTTAATGACCCTACCATGCATAGTTGCAGAGACATATGTCAAAATGCAAACGTGAACATAGATGCAGACTATGAAGTGGATACTGACATTGGGGTACTCCAATAGTTCCCCTCAACTTTGTTTAGGCGAACTAAACAAGAGGATCTCAAAAGTCTGTATAGCTCACCTGGACCATGCCTGATCTAGAGAAATGAATGGCATTTGCAATCAGGTCCAGAGTTTAATCTTCACTCCCTGCAAGAGGCCACCTCAGATTGACTGCATTCATGCCAGATGCAAATTTTGAATAAGACCACCAAAAGACTTTTGTGATCAAGTTTGATTCCTATTGGATTAGTGGTTTCAGAGACCAGATTCTTTTATTGGAATCTAATATAAACTATGTGGCCATCTTGAATGAAATGCTTATCTGTGGGATACCTTTTTTGTAGGGAACAATCTAAGGACCATTGTGACTAAGTTTGGTTCTAATTGGACTAGTAGTTTCTGAGAAGATCTTTGAATCTGTTTTCCAAACCATCAAATGTTAAATTATGTTACTGCTGGCATTATGTATTGCCTAGATTGTATTGACGAGGTGTGGACCTCATTATTGATATTATTGATGAGGTGTGGACCTCCTGGATAACTTTATTGAAAGGTATCAACAAATTACCATTGTGTTCTAATTAGAAAAGTTGTTTCTGAGAAGATCTTTGAATGAGTTATCCATTTAGTCCCATTTCAGATCACCTTCCAAAAATAATTAAGTCAGAGGTTCCCATAACAATTTAGGTAATAATATTGCTGAAATCAAAACATTTGGAAAGCCCCTTTCATAAAATATTCGGGCAGAGGTTCTCCTTATTAACTAATGCATACATATTTCTAGAAAAAAAAATTTGCAGAATACTTTTTTCCAAAATTTCAGTTTTCTTTTTTGGTGTCCATGGCAACTGAAAGCTCCACCATCTGTAACAACCCATATCAGACCCCAATAAGAAAAATTGGGCATAGGTTTTTCTTATAATCTAGTCAATACATATTGCTGAAATAAAAAACATTATGAGCCCTCTCTTAAAAACATTTGGCAAGGGGTTCCCCTTATAATCTATTCTATACATATTGCCTAAATAGTAAATAAAATATGTAGCAAAATACTTTCTTTCCTAAAATTTCAGTTTTCTGGTGTGGTTTCTATGCCAACTGAGAGCTCCATTATGCATTACAACCCATATCGGACCACAATTAAAAAACTATTTGGGCAGGGGTTCCCCCTATAATCTAGGTAATATTGCCATTGGTCATTTTGGATGAGGTATGGACCTGACAGATACATTTTTTGGAAAGGACCATTTTAAGACCATTTTGACCAAGTCTATTTATAATTATACTGGTAGTTTCTAAGAAGAAGGCCATCTTGGAAGAGGTACAGACCTGACAGATACCTTTTTGGAAGAGACCTTCTAAGGACCATTGTAACCTTATAATAGCAGAAGATCTTCGAATGTTTTCTTCATAAGGTCCAATGTTAAAACTATGTTCCCTGCTGGAGGCCATCTTGGATGAGGTATGGACCCGCCGGATACAATTTCATAGGGGACCACCAAAGGACTATTGTGACCAAGTTTGGTTCCAATAGGCCCAGTGGTTTCAGAGGAGAAGATCTTTGAATGAAAAGTTTACGCCGGATGCAAGAGATGGCAAAAGCTCACCCTGGCTATAGCCAGGTGAGCTAAAAATTGACTTTACTGCAAAAGATGGCATCTTTAAGATTTAATTAAAAGATAAAACTTTTCATATTTAATACAGCATTAAATAAAGATGATAAGTGGTTCATTATGTAAAACAGTTTTGATGATCAAGCTTTCTATTAGCCAAACAGCAGCAGCATATTTTTCATAGAAAGTGTAAAGCATTGTATTTAAGCTGCCAGCAGGCCACATTTATCAAGAATTTATGCCAAGGTTGAATGAACTCTGGGTATAGAAAATGATGATGGTGCACACATGTTAGAGGATACTTATAGGCAATATACAGATGTAACAATATTTACGGATTATTTCTTGAATGCTTATGGTTCTTGTATGCAATTTTAGCAAAATGAAGAGGCTTTGTCCCTACAAAAAATAAGATTTTTATAACAAATTTACAAATTTCTAAGAAACCTATGGACAAGAGTAGCTTGTCTTACACAGTACCTCTATGTGAAAAACCAGCCTACTTGCCATTTTCTCTGCAAATTTACAATTGTAAAATTACTTCTTAGGAAAAGGGTCTTGACCCATAGCCTGGTAAAAAGGGGGTTGCTCAATTTAACAATGCCAATACAAATTTGTTTTGTATTTTCTTTTATTTTGCTTAAACTTAAAACAAAATGGTCTATATCATCAATAAAGGGCTACGCTGAGCGCAGCATGATACGACTGAGCATGTCCACCACTGAAATTTCAACAAAGGTAGTTTAAAGTGAATGTGGACACAGTAAAGAGCTTGACACAATAATAGATGGACACAAAAAGAAGCTTGAACCAGTTATTAGCTGGACACAAACTAAGGGAAAAATCAACCCTTTTTATCACTTAGTTATTGATAAAAAAAACCATGAGAGCTATGCAAAATATGTTATTATGAACTAAAAGCTTACATCAAGAGAAATCCAAAGAAAAAAAATCCATCCAAATCGGATGAAAAATAAAGATTTGACATATTCAAAAAAATTGCCATTTTGGTCCCTTTGACTCCTTGTAGCTCAGAAATGGTAAGAGCTATGCTGAAAGCTTAGATCAAGAGGAATCCAAAGAAAAAAATCCCATCGAAATCTGCTGAAAAATAGAAATTTGACCTCTTAAAAAAAATGCAATTTTGGCAACTTTGACCCTTTGTAGCTCGGAAACTGTAAGAGCTACACCAAATCCTACTGAAAACTTAGATCAAGAGGAATCCAAAGAAAAAAACCCCATTGAAATCCGATGAAAAATAAAGAGTTGACATATTTAGAAAAATTGCAATTTTAGCCCCTTTGACAACTTGTAGCTCGGAAACTGTAAGAGCTACGCCAAATCCATTGGCATACTACTGAAAGCTTAGATCAAGAGGAATCCAAAGCAAAAAACCCATTGAAATCCGATGAAAAATAAAGATTGGACATATTTAGAAAATTTGCAATTTTGGTCCATTTGATCCCTTGTAGCTCGGAAACGGTAAGAGCTACGCCAAATCCATTGGCATACTACTGAAAGCTTAGATCAAGAGGAATCCAAAGCAAAAAAACCATTGAAATCCGATGAAAAATAAAGATTGAACATATTTTGAAAAATTGCAATTTTGGCCCCTTTGACCCCTTGTAGCTCGGAAACTGTAAGAGCTACGCCAAATCCATTGGCATACTACTGAAAGCTTAGATCAAGAGGAATCCAAAGCAAAAAACCCATTGAAATCCGATGAAAAATAAAGATTGGACATATTTAGACAAATTGCAATTTTGGCCCCTTTGATCCCTTGTAGCTCAGAAACGGTAAGAGCTATGCCAAATCCGTTGACATAGTACTGAAAGCTTAGATCAAGAGGAATCCAAAGCAAAAAACCCAATGAAATCCGATGAAAAATAAAGATTGGACATATTAAGACAAATTGCAATTTTGGCCCCTTTGNAATGATGATGGTGCAAACATGTTAGAGGATACTTATAGGCAATATACAGATGTAACAATATTTACGGATTATTTCTTGAATGCTTATGGTTCTTGTATGCAATTTTAGCAAAATGAAGAGGCTTTGTCCCTACAAAAAATAAGATTTTTATAACAAATTTACAAATTTCTAAGAAACCTATGGACAAGAGTAGCTTGTCTTACACAGTACCTCTATGTGAAAAACCAGAGCTATGCTGAAAGCTTAGATCAAGAGGAATCCAAAGCAAAAAACCCATTGAAATCCGATGAAAAATAAAGATTGGACATATTAAGACATATTGCAATTTTGGCCCCTTTGATCCCTTGTAGCTCGGAAACGGTAAGAGCTATGCCAAATCCGTTGACATAGTACTGAAAGCTTAGATCAAAAGGAATCCAAAGAAAAAAATCCCATGAAAAATAAAAAGTTTAAATCTGTAAATTCACAATTTTGGTAAAGTTCAGCCCTCCATAGCTGGGAAAGGAAACAAGTTACCAAAAATCTAATCGCTCATATAGCTGAGTGCCGTATTAATTTTTTGCAAGGAATCAATTACAAAAAACTGCATCAAAATTGGACTTAAAATAAAAAAAAAATTTTTTTTGAGATTCGCTCCTGCTGGGCCCCATTTATCTCGTGAGCAGTACATGCTATGTGAAATCCGCTGGCATCAAATTAGAAATTTCCTCAGAAGCACACTGAAACAAACCCCATCAAAATCCAATAAATAATAAAGATTCTACAGTCAAATATGTGAAAAAACCCAATTTCACCCCTTTTTGGCCCCTTTTTCTGAAACAGGTGGGGCCATCAACTCAAAATTAAAATCTCTGTTAACGGATGTGCCCAGAAACATCATACTAAAATTTCATAAAGATCCGTTCACTAGAAGCAAAGTTATGCTGTCCACAGATGCCACCGACGCTGACGCCATACCATTATACGACCGCAAAATTTTTGCGGTCGTATAAAAATTGAAGAATTTGGAGAGTTGTGATGCTTATGTAAGTTGTAGATATATGTATTCTATTTCTCATTCCGTTTCATCTTTGTCTGTGCTATCAAATTTTCCACAAAGTTTATGATGGCCAGTGTTGAATATCAATAGATATAAACAAGCAATGCATCCCTTACATTTGAATCCACATTTTAAGGAGTTTTCAACAATATTCTATTCATTTTCAAGGTAAAAATAAATGATATTCTAGGTTGCTATTATTATTTTCCCAAAAACTTGTTTAGGGCAGTTCCAGATGATAAGACTTGGGAGGATTCAAAGGCAATTATTTTTAAACCCAATTGCCATAGAAATTTCCCATTGGTGAAATGTAAAAATATGGTCAAAATATTACCACCTACAAAAATTCATATAAAGTTCCTTCAACAGACACAAGGTTTTTTTTCTAGAACAGCCCTTACACATGGCCTCTCAAATATCTGCATTATTAAATTCAAGGTCTTTTCCAAACACTTGAAGTTCAGAATGAAATTTAATGGTTTTTCCAGTTTTCCAGGATGTTCAGCCACCCTGTATAACACTTACCATATTTCAGCATATGTTCCTTTCCAGCATTTGCAAACATTTGGACAAATAAAGGAGAATTAGCTATACCATATGTGTTGGTAAGGATCTGTACATGTCTATCTACTGGGCTTGGTTGATCCCAAATCAAAAGAATAGTAAAATAGAAAGTAAAATATTTATCTAAAGAGCACATACAGTTATAAAACAACAGTATCATATGTGATTATCCTAACATCTTTTTAGTTTTTCAATCAGCATTTCATAAACAAGAAGTAGATGAGTGACAGATCTAGATAGAAGAAGTATAGTACAACCTAACATACTGTGGAAGTACTATTATTCGTGGACATTAATTTTCATTGTTTTCATTCATATCACTATTTCGTGGGTACTTAAATTCGTGGTTTTCGAATTCTTAGCATTAAAATCTAGGAAAAAAAATGCATTTCCTTGGAAATTGGAACCCCATGAACAATAGTACTTTCGCAGTACTGGTCCTGAAAGGAAGGCATTGTACAGTTTACATATTACAGTTTGAGACCAAATTACAAACATCAAATCATTCCAAAATTTACAAGCTGAAAAATCTTTAAATATACTTTTGAAAATATCAATCAATATAATGGCAAACAGGAGGTAGATGAGTGATGGACCTGGAAAAGGAAGACACAGTAAAACTAACCATGCTAAAACTTCAGACCATATATCAAATCATAACTTCACAGGCAAGCTTTATTAGAAATCTATGATGAAAATGTACATTGTACACCTATGTTCATTGCATGCATGACCAGAGGAAGGGAAAAACTTTAGTCCCAGTCATCTAACAGAAAGGGTATAAAAATTAAGTACTTCATATCAGATAAATTGTAAATCATATTGAATTTGCTTCAAACTGTGTATCATACTTTAAATCAAATTACTGGAGATCTTCATACTTACATTAAGTTTTAATGAACCTCTAGCCATTTTATCAAACCCTAATGCAAGGACACAGTCACACAAACCTAAAATATAAATAATAGTTCAATAACATGCTTAGCTTGTTGTAGTAATTGCATGTACAAGGTATGTACTTTGAACAGAAAGAAATCTAAATGACTTTAGAAGATCATGGATTCTAGCAATATCAGGTCACACTGAAAAGAAGAATCTAAGATAAGTACCTAATATTATTGAATTGTTAATAGGAGGAATAAATGGTTTGTTATATGAGTTACATTATCAAATTTTCAAAATTAAAGAAATGTACTTGCTCTAAAGTTTAAAACCCTGTGTTTATTTTGTGGTGTATATATGATAAAAGCAAGCTAGTTCATACCTCCTTCTACAAACTGTTTGGCCATAAACAAAGCTGTTGATCCTGTAGCACATGCGTTATTAACCTGTAACAAAAAAAAAGATAAAATAACAAGTAATATACAAATTCACAAATAAAAACATGAGCCTCTCAAGATTGTATCACTTACCTGGACCATGACTGACGAAGACAGTCCAAATAGCCTCGATGTTAAAAGCTATCATTTTCAAGTGTGCTGATAGAACTTGATGTCATATGTTCCAATGTTAAAGTATGCTACCTATTGGCAGCCAATTTGGATAGGGAAGAGACCTACTGGTCATCTTCTTTTAAGGAGGATTTAAAAAACCATTGTTTAGTTTTTAAAGTCATTTCAGAGCAGATCTTTGAATGGTTTTCCTTATAAGATCCAATGTTAAGCTGTTGCCTGGGTTGGCCATTTAAATGAGATGCAGACTTGCAAGGACCACCCAATGGATATTGTGAATAAAATTGGTTCCAACTTCCAGCTTTGTGACTGACTTCAGTGGAGAAGATCTTCAAATGCTTTCCACATGGTCCAATATTAAACTAATTTCCCAACTGGACATTTGGATAAAATCCAATGCCAGTTCCCTGTTGGTAGCCATCTTGAATGAGGTGTAGACTTGAAGGACATATTTTCTAAGAGGAAAAGCCAAGGACTTTTGTGGCCAAGTTTGGTTACAACTGGCTTTTTGGCTGCAAAGAAAAAGATATTTGAATGCTTTCCCATAGGGTCTAATGTTTAACCTTACTCCTAGCTTGCAGCCATCCTGGATATGATGTGGACATGCATGACACACTTTTCAAAGGGCTAACTAAGGATGGTTCGTTACATGATGCCTTATAAGGTTTCACTAAAATTTCAACATTTCTTTGGGCATAACTCCAAAACAACTTTCATCTGTGAATCTAAAATCGTTTTTTTGTGGTCAACAATTACGCTAACTGACATACCAAGTTTAAAGACTTTTAAGTTATTGGTAGGCAATGCACAAATTTGCCAAAATTTACAAAAGTCCATTACCAACTCGTATCTCTGAACCTATTATCAAAATAAATCTGAGTTTTGCGGTCAAAGTTAATAATATGTTCCCTAGTTAGAAGACTGACAACAATTTTGTTCACATGTAATGGATCAGAAATCTCGATATACAAACAAGCAGGGAGATGAACATATGACTTGGGGTATCATGTACCCTCACATTGTTCATCAATTCTACATTTACATTCAAACAATAAGATGAAAAACTGTAAAATTTTATTAATCTTCCATTTAAAAATAAACTAAGTATTTACATTTTGGATAACCAAAGCAATACAACAAGTTCATTGATAAGTTACTCACATTATAAACAGGAATTCCAGTCAAGCCTAGCTCATACACAGCTCTCTGGCCACAAGTTGAGTCACCTAAAAAGAGGAATTTACTTTCGTTACAATCTACACGTATGTCCATATCTAAAGACAAACACAACAAGAGGAAAATTGTCAATGTGACAGCAAATCAGGTTTTACATGGACAGTATATCATACACATGGGTTGACCCTGAATATTTGAAATGTAAACTAATTTTCATTAATTTTCAGTGTTAAACCTTCCACCAAAGCAGCCTATTTCTGAAAGCTCAGCAACTTGGATTTTAATCAAAAAGGAAAACTAGAGGCTCCCAGGAGCCTTTATCGCTCACCTGGCTTTCAGTTGCCACAATGAAGCTAACATTTTAAGTTATACAGTTGAACTTAAGTCTCTCAAACTTTGTTAGCTCAAACACCACCAATATCTTGAACTGTATATAAAGTCTGATCTTGTTTTACTATATTTCTTTGTTGGGCTTTTTTGACCAAAACATACTTGCTAAGAACCCCTTTCATCACTAGTTTTGAAGTTGATACATAATTTTGTAAATGGCGGTCAACAACAATTTTTTAAACCATATTTTTTAAGTTACCACATCAATATTTATTTGGAAACCAAATTTCATTGAAATAGGAAAATGTTGAATTTTCCCACCTTTTTTGGTGGCCATTTTGAAAATGGCGGTCAACAAACAATTTTCAACACGACTTGAAGTAGTGACACCAATATCCACTTGGACACCTTTCATTGAAATGGGACAATGTTGAATTTACCTGCCTTTTTTGGCAGCCATTTTAAAATGGCAGTCAGGGAACAATTCTTAACATCAGTTTTGAATTCACATCTTGGAAATAAAAGTTCATTGAAATCGGACAATGTTGAATTTTTCCCCTTTTGTGGAAGCCATTTTGAAAATGGCGGTCAACAAACAATATTTAACATTGGTTTGAATTTGCAACATCAAAACCTATTTGGAAACCAAATGCCATTGAAATTGAACAATGTTCAATTTTCCAGCTTTTTTTTGGTGGCCATTTTGAAAATGGTGGTCAACAAACAATTTTCAGTATCTGTTTTGAAGTGGCAATATCAATATCCACTTGGAAACCAAATTTCATTGAAATCGGGCAATGTTGAATTTTCTTGCCTTTTGTGGAAGCCATTTTGAAAATGGCAGTCAACGAACAATTTTCAACATTGGTTTGAATTTGCGACATCAAAAACTTATCTGGAAGCCAAATTTCATTGAAATGGGAAAATGTTGAATTTTCCCGCCTTTTTTGGAAGCCATTTTGAAATTTGTGGTCAAAGAACAATTTTCAACACCAGTTTTAAAGTTGCAACATCAATCTATTTGGGAACCAAATTTTATTGAAATCGGACCATGTTGAATTTTCCTGCCTTTTTTTGGCGGCCATTTTGAAAATGGCGGTCAACAAACAATTTTATACACCAGTTTTGAAGTCGCCACAGCATGGCAAATATTTTATCAATTTACACTTAACTTTCATCTTCTCTAGTTATGGAAATTAAGACGACAAAATATGAAAATTAGAAAATTCCATGAAAAAGGGCAACAACTCCTACAAAGATTTTTGGATTTTCTTCATAATTTCAGGGTGTGTATATCTTGATATGCTGAACCTTTTTGCAGTTCATACTTGATCTCTATCTGTTACACTTTTTGAAATAAAAAATAAAATATATTAAAATCAAGGAAATTTTACGGAAAAAGGGAAATAACTCCAACACTAGTTTTCGGATTTTCTTTAAAATTGCTGGGCAGGTAGATCTTGACATGCTGATTATTTTCACTTCCAATCAGATTTTTTATTTCTGTAACAGAGTTATTTGCAAAAAAATGCAATTTACCCCTTTATTTGTTCTATTTTTAGTAACAGCAGCCATGTTGCTTGGATTTCGGACTAATTGAACACAATTTTGAAACTGTTTACCCTAGTGATGATTCAGGTCAAGTTTGGTAACAATTGGCCAAGTGGATTAAAAAGAGAAGATTTTTCAAATTGATGACAAAAAGTATCAAATTTCTTAAATTTGACCAATAAAGGGCGATAACTCCTTTATGGGTAGTCAGATTTTCTTCAAAATTTCAAGGTGGGTAGATCTTAATATGCTGAACATTTTTGCAATTCAAAGTTGACCTCTTTCTGTTATAGTTTTTTAGATAAAAAAACCAGAGGCTCCCAGGAGCCTGTATTGCTCACCTGGCTTTCAGTTGCCACAATCAAGGTAAAATTGTAAGTAATACAGTTGATCTTCAGTTTCTCAAACTTTCGTAGC
>MJUU01004171.1:81643-92614 GCA_002080025.1 Modiolus philippinarum
AAGTTGTAGTTTAATATCTACCAGAAATAACTTGTAGTTTAATATCTACCTAAATTATCATGTAGTTTAATATCTACCGAAATTATCATGTAGTTTAACATCTACCTAAATCAAATATGCCAAAAAATTAATGTTGACAAACATTGTAATTATTTTTGAAGGAATTTAAATGTTTAGAACATGTTACCAGTGATTACAATTCTTTTCTAATACTATTTATTGATTATTGTCACATACGATGTGTTACACACGTTGTACAGGTCAAAATTTAGGACAAACTGAAAGGACAGTATTTTTTCTCGTCATTCTTACTCTAGATCTTTACAACCATTTCTTAAGTTTAAGCGAATATGATGATAGCTCTGAAGTATTTACATGACAGCTTAGACGTACTACATTCCTAAATGAATTATAGTTTCCTGAAGAGAATAACCTCATTGATTTATTTAATGACATTTTAATGACATGATTTAAATAATATAATTTTTCATTCAAAAATAAAGATGCAAATAAATTATCGAAGAAATATTAATATTTATATCTCTCTCTCTCTCTCTCTATATATATATATATATATATATATAAACAAAGGCTTTATAAGCAAGCGGTTTGAACTAGTTCAATTTTTGTACCTGCATTAAATTATATGAATTATATTCGATGTATAATAGTCAACTAAGACAATTGGTGCTTCTTAAAAAAACAAAAAAACAAAAACAAAAACAAAAACAAAAACAAAAACAAAAAACAAAACACACAAAAAAAAACCCTTTGAAATAAAACTTACTTTTTAATTCATAACATATTAAGATATACATGGTATATGTTATCAACCTTGTTTTTATCATTACTAAAAAGTAGTTCACAAATGCATCAATCTGTTTTCAAACCATGTATTGCCTAAACTACCTAGTATCTCATTATTGGAATACTTTAAAGAATTCGACTTAAACCAGAGAACCGTAAGGGTTCCGATATATAATGCCATATTATCCAAGCATCCCATTAGGATGTGAAGGATAATAGACATTATATGAGGAAGCCTGAAGGCTTCGAGGGTTTAAGACCCTCCCTTCGGCTTCCCTCCCTGTTACACATCCAATAATGAGATAATAGCCTCCTTGGCTTTAAGACGAGAAAGCACACCTGTACTACACACCTATTTATATGGATAGGTCACGTGTTGGGTGAGTTTATTTTCACCTGTAAATAAGGTAACATCGAGCCGATGGAATAGAAAATTCGACTTAAACCCTCGAAGCCTTCAGGCTTCCTCATATAATGTCTATTATCCTTCACATCCTAATGGGATGCTTGGATAATATGGCAATATCCACTTGGACACCTTTCATTGAAATGGGACAATGTTGAATTTACCCGCCTTTTTTGGCAGCCATTTTAAAATGGCAGTCAGCGAACAATTCTTAACATCAGTTTTGAATTCACATCATGGAAATAAAAGTTCATTGAAATCGGACAATGTTGAATTTTTCCCCTTTTGTGGAAGCCATTTTGAAAATGGCGGTCAACAAACAATTTTTAACATTGGTTTGAATTTGCAACATCAAAACCTATTTGGAAACCAAATGCCATTGAAATTGAACAATGTTCAATTTTCCAGCCTTTTTTTGGTGGCCATTTTGAAAATGGTGGTCAACAAAAAATTTTCAGTATCTGTTTTGAAGTGGCAATATCAATATCCACTTGGAAACCAAATTTCATTGAAATTTATGCAATGTTGAATTTTCTTGCCTTTTGTGGAAGCCATTTTGAAAATGGCAGTCAACGAACAATTTTTAACATTGGTTTGAATTTGCGACATCAAAAACTATTTGGAAGCCAAATTTCATTGAAATGGGAAAATGTTGAATTTTCCCGCCTTTTTTGGAAGCCATTTTGAAAATGGTAGTCAAAGAACAATTTTCAACATCAGTTTTAAAGTTGCAACATCAATATCTATTTGGGAACCAAATTTTATTGAAATCGGACCGTGTTAAATTTTCCTGCCTTTTTTTGGCAGCCATTTTGAAAATGGCGGTCAACAAACAATTTTATACACCAGTTTTGAAGTCGCCACAGCATGGCAAATGTTTTATCAATTTACACTTAACTTTCATCTTCTCTAGTTATGGAAATTAAGACGACAAAATATGAAAATTTGAAAATTCCATGAAAAAGGGCAACAACTCCTACAAAGATTTTTGGATTTTCTTCAAAATTTCAGGGTGTGTATATATTGATATGCTGAACCTTTTTGCAATTCATACTTGACCTCTATCTGTTACACTTTTTGAAATAAAAAATAAAATATATTAAAATCAAAGAAATTTTACGGAAAAAGGGCAATAACTCCAACACTAGTTTTCGGATTTTCTTTAAAATTGCTGGGCAGGTAGATCTTGACATGCTGATTATTTTCACTTCCAATCAGATTTTTTATTGCTGTAACAGAGTTATTTGCAAAAAAATGCAATTTACCCCTTTATTTGTTCTATTTTTAGTAACAGCAGCCATGTTGCTTGGATTTCGGACTAATCGAACACAATTTTGAAACTGTTACCCTAGTGATGATTCAGGTCAAGTTTGGTAACAATTGGCCAAGTGGCTTAAAAAGAGAAGATTTTTCAAATTGATGACAAAAAGTATCAAATTTCTTAAATTTGACCAATAAAGGGCAATAACTTCTTCAAAATTTCAAGGTGGGTAGATCTTGATATGCTGAACATTTTTGCAATTCAAAGTTGACCTCTTTCTGTTATAGTTTTTTAGATAAAAAACCAGAGGCTCCCAGGAGCCTGTATGGTCACCTGGCTTTCAGTTGCCACAATCAAGGTAAAATTGTAAGTAATACAGTTGATCTTCAGTTTCTCAAACTTTCGTAGCCCAAACACCTCCAATATCTTGAACTGTTTTTAAAGTCTGATCATGTTTTACTATATTTCTTTGTTGGGATTTTTTGACAAAAAAGTTCTTGCTAAGGACCACTTTCTACACCAGTTTTGAATTAGAGACGTCATTTTGTAAATGGCAGTCAACAAACAATTTTCAACATCGGTTTTGAAGTCGCAACATCAATATCTATTTGGGAATCAAATTTCATTGAAATCAGACAATGCTGAATTTTCCTGCCTTTTTTGTGGCCATTTTAAAAATGGCTGTCAACGAACAATTTTTAACATCAGTTTTGAAGTTGCGACATCAAGACCTATTTGGAAACCAAATTTCATTGAAATCTGACAATGTTGAATTTTCCCGCCTTTTTTGGTGGCCATTTTGAAAATGGCGGTCAAGGAACAATTTTCAACATCAGTTTTGAAGTCGCCACAGCATGGCGAGCATTTCATCAATTTACACTTAACCTTCATCTTCTATAGTTTTGGAAATAAAAGATGAAAAATAAGAAAATTTAAAAATTTGGTGAAAAAGGGGAATAAATCCTACAGGGGTTAATGGATTTTCTTCAAAATATTAGGGTGGGTAGATCTTGATATGCTGAAGATTTTTGCAATCAATTTACACTTGACCTCTATCTGTTACACTTTTTGAAATAAAAAAATGAAAAATGCAAAAATTCTGAAAATTTTACGGAAAAAGGGCTATAACTCCGAGATGGGTTTCAGATTTTCTTCAAAATTGCACAGTGGGTAGATCTCATCATGCTGATTATTTTTACCAATGTCAGATTTTTTATATCTGTTATGGTTTTCAAGTTATTAGCCAAAAACTGCAATTTACCCCTATGTTCTATTTTTAGCAATGCCAGCCATGTTGTTTGACCAGCCAACTAATCGAACACAATTTTGAGAAGCCATACCCTGGTGATGATTCAAGTCAAGTTTGGTTACATTTGGCCCTGCGGTTTCAGAGGAGAAGATTTTTGAAATTGTTGACGGACACACGGATGACGGACGCAAAGTGATGGCAAAAGCTCACCCTGGCATAGTCAGGTGAGCTAATAAAGCAGTGTTCCAGCTAGATTGTTTTCACAGGGCGGTCCGCCCGCCCTTTCCCTAAATGCCGCCCTGTGCCCTTTTTAGATGGTCCAGTGCCGCCCTGTGCCCTTTTTACATCATCCTTATGCCCCTTTACATTGTCCTATTCCCCCTTAAAATACATCGCACGGACCATTTCTTAGTTTATATCTTTATAATCGTCATGCGCATGCATCGTACTAAAAATTGATCTGTTTACATTGGCGATAATTACCTGAGTATTGACACAGGCTAATTAAGGTGTTTCAAGGTGATCAAACTCTTAATTGAATGAAATTAATATACTGTGTTTGTGTAATTTCTTCACAATGGCCAGGCAATAATCACAGGTGTCAAATCATAGCCACCAGCAACATGGCCATGATTTAATTATCTTCAAGTTGTTTAACACTAACACGTGGTCAAAGTGACATGTGAAAGCCCAGTTAAGGAATTTAGAACATGTATCACACATATAATAGACAATGAACCGTTAGTTTAATGAATACCAGAGGCTCCATGGAGCCTATATCACTCACCTGGCTCTCAGTTGCCACAATCAAGCTAACACTGTAAAGTATACAGTTGAACTTCAGTCTCTCAAATTTGGTAGAGCAAACACCAGCATTAACTTGGACTCTATTCTAAGTCTGATCATGTTTTACTGTACTTCTTTGTTGGGCTTTTTTGACAAAAATTGTCTTGCTAAGGACCACTTTCGACACCAGTTTTGAAGTCGAGACATCATTTGGTAAATGGAAGTCAACAATAATTTTTAACACCATATCTTTAAGTTACGACATCAATATCTATTTGGAAACCCAATTTTATTGTCAGACTTTTTTTGGCGGCAATTTTGAAAATGGCGGTCAACGAACAATTTTTAACATCAGTTTTGAAGTTGCTACATCAATACCTTTTTGGACACCAAATTTCATTGAAATCGGACAATGTTGAATTTATCCGCCTTTTTGAAAATGGTGGTCAACGAACAATTTTTAACACCGGTTTTGCAGTCGCAACATCAATATCTATTTGGAAACCAAATTTCATTGAAATCGGAAAATGTTGAATTTTCTCCCGCCTTTTTTTGGCGGCCAGTTTGAAAATGGCCGTCAACCATTAATTTTTCAACATCAGTTTTGAACGTTTTGGAAATAAAAGATGAAAAATTTGAAAATTCCTTGAAAAAAGAGCGATAACTCCTACAATGGTTTTTGGATTATCTTCAAAATTTCAGGGTGGGTAGATCTTGACATGCTGAACATTTTTGCAATTTAAAGTTGACTTCTATCTCTTATAGTTTTTCTGATAAAAAATTAATAAAGTTAAAATTTTTCATATTTTACAGAAAAAAGCAATAACTCCAAAAATTCGAAATTGCAGGGCAGGTAGATCTTGCTATGCTGATCACTTGTACCAAATGTCAGATTTTTGATATCTGTAATGGTTTTTGAGTTATTTGCAAAAAGAGCAATTTACCCCTATGTACTATTTCTAATAACAGCAGCCATGTTGTTTGGTCTTCGGACTAATCCAACACAATTTTTAAACTACATACCCTGGTGATGCTTCAGGCCAAGTTTGGATACAATTGGCTCAGCAGTTTCAGAGGAGAAGATTTTTTAAATTGTTGACGGACGACGGACGCAAAGTGATGGCAAAAGCTCACATGGCCTTTTAGACCAGGTGAGCTAATAAACCCTGATATTCACAAATCAATGTGGGAAAACGGACAAATGAGACCAAAACTTCAAATGGGTCCAATTACGCAATTTAAATGCTGAATTATGTTCCCTTATAATGTGTAGAACTTATACCAAAAGAAACATTTAGGTGTTAATTTTAATATAAATTTATATATAAATTCTATGGATATGAAAAGTTACATCACTATAAAGAATTTTTATTGGATTTTACCAAAATTATATGAATAGTTGCAAATTTTAAAATTTTAATATACCAATTGAAATAAGATTTAAACTTGAGCTGTCGCCGAATGGCAGCCAGGTATCAATATGGCAAGTGTAAATTTAAGTGTGTGTGGACCCAATACAGTTGTGGACACAGTTCAAATGTGGACACATTACAAGTATGGACAATACGATATACCTCCCCCCTTTTTTTCTGAAAATATTAAAAGACAAATTATCTCCCCTTCAAAATTTCGGACAGCACCCATATTACTTCATGCACATGTTCAGGTGGTGTACTACTAATGTATAACATTTCATCAAAATCCAAGCAGCCGTTTAAGAGAACATGCGCTGACAAGGTTCGTCCACACACCCCCTTTTTCCAGAAAATTCAAAGACTAGTTATCTCCCCTTAAAAATTTCGGGCACCAACTATAAAACTTCATGCACATCTCCAGATGGTGTACTACAACTGTGTAATATTGTAACGAAAATGGGGTTCAATTTTTGTTTTGAAATTTAATTTTTATGTGATAGTACTGATACCAATTATTTGAAGAAACATAAGATTATTTTCCTTGAATTTAACTTTCTTATACGAAAAGTGATTGATTCAAAGTTGATTTGGCATTAGAAATCGCCTTTGGTTATTTGAAATCTTATAAATATTCAGTAAATAACAGCACTCATTAAAGAAATCACATGTAGTATGATTCTAATCAATTATTTGATTTACCTTCAATACTTTTGTCATTGTATTATTCCAGTTTAAATATTGTAAACATGAAACTTTTTATTACGCTCCATTGGTATTTGTATTGTGTATTCGGAACTTCTCGGGGTTGTATATTTTGAAATAATGAAAGTTAAGGTTTACCAATAGATCTAACATTTTGGTATTTACCAGTTCCAGTTTTGGTAATTTAGGTATTTCTATGGTAACCATCGGTAAAATGGTAAACCAATCGGTAAAATGGTAATCGGATAGTATACCGTATAGCGTGTAATTTTCGCGAGGTTCTAATTTTCGCCAGGTTTATGGAAGCGCGAAAATAAAAACTCGCGTAACTTAAGTCAGTACATTTTCATACATGCTTGTCCTTCACACAATTTTACATTCGCCAAAATTGATGACCGCTAAAATTAAGTACTCCTCTTTGGGGAACAAATCGCGAAATTTGGCAGCCGCGAAAATTACCCCCTATATGGTATAAGGCACGGAAAATTCAAATAAAGTTCAGCTTTCCTTTACCCTGGGCAAAAAGAGGCACCATTTGATTTATTAAAGATAATACCAGATAACTGTTTACCAGTTCCTAACCATTGATACCAGATAGCCTGAGCCAGTAACCACAGAGAAACAAGCAGACGATCCATTGTAACCATGTTAAATCAAATCAGGTCAGTTTATATTCCATAAGAATTATAGGTGTTTTCCTATTTAATTTAACTTGAGATAATTTTGCCAGTAATTTTTCTATATTTCTTGTGCAATTTATTTATCATAAATTTGTCATTGGTCGTCTGGGCATTTATTTTACAAGTAAAGTATTTTTATTCATTACAACCGAGTTTCCGAGTTATTATAAAGTAAATAATGGGAGCGTGAATTATTTATATTATAGATATACCACAATGTGTTTCATTTAATTAATATGTAAATATTTATACCACATTAAACCTTGCCAAAGTTAAATACACGTTGATTTTATTACGGACTTCGTTATTTATGAAGTGATAGTTTTATTACGAGAGTAACAATACACATAAAGCAAAACACTCTCACAAGCCTAAAACATTTGTCCCTTTATTTCCCCCACCAAATACACCATGCCTGGAGTGTAGCCAAACCAAAGTCCATAAACCAGAGCCCATTGTATACCAGAGTCCAGTACCAAAGTACCAGAGGGACCAGATTACCACGCTACTAAACCTTGGATCTGTCCCGTACCTCACATATTTCCATTACACTACACTGACAATTTCTTTAGCTGCTCGGTTACGTTACAATATTTCATCGAAATCAAAGCAGCCGTTTAGCAGAACATGCGCTGACAAGGTTTGCCTCCCCCCTTTTTCCAGAAAATATTTTAAGACAAATTATCTCCCCTTCAAAATTTCGGGCAGCAACCATATTACTTCATGCACATCTTCAGATGGTGTACTACAACTGTGTAACATTTCATCAAAATCCAAGCAGTCGTTTAGGAGAACATGCGCTGACAAGGTTCGCCTCCCCCCTTTTTCCACAAAATATTCAAAGACGAATGATCTCCCCTTAAAAAGTTCGGGCAGCAACCATAATACTTCATGCACATCTTCAGATGGTGTACTACAACTGTGTAACATTTCATCAAAATCCAAGCAGCCTAATTGTTATTCATGTTGAACGATTTGCAATTCAAGGCATAATATATGTACTCTATACTAAACTCAGAGTAATAATGTTCTAACTTCCAATCAGATTGAGCATCAAACATTTTTACCAAAGAATACAGAGTTAATAGGATTGGATTTCAGGCTTAACCTGTATCAGCCACCAGGAAGACTGGTGGTGCAATGTCATAAGAAGGTGATTGGTTTTTGCCATGTGAATTATTGAAATATGTTGGATGTTCAATTCAAGTCAAGTAAATTTTAATTTAAAGTCAGATAATTAAACAATAAAACATAATTTCTGTAGAGCTTTTTAAACCGAACTGTTACATAGTTTGTACTCATTTTAACATATTAATAAGCACAGAAGTGCTAAATTCTTCCCTTAAAACAACCCCAAACATGCCAAAAAATCTCCTAAAATGACCCCTCAATCTCCTTTTTTTTGGAGGCAGATCTCCTACATTGGCATCCTGGCCTTATCACAGGTATGCTTAGAACAGAAAATGTCGTTACAAAGTTTTTTCATTGCCAAAGACAGAAAAATTCAATACTACCTTAAATGGTTAACTTTGGCTATATTAAAATGTTTATATAACTGTTGAAATAATAAAGACAATGCATGACTAGCTTTAATTTAATAATCAATCAGCGCTTGAAAGTGCCCTTTTCAGGATTGGCTCCCTGCCCTTTTTAAATCCTAGCTGGAACACTGTAAAGCATATCAAAATTTTGAAATTTTCATGGAAAAAGGGCAATAACTCTAAGACGGGCTTCGGATTTTCTTCAAAATTGCAGGGCAGGTAGATCTTGTCATGCTGATCACTTGTACCTCTGTCAGATTTTTAATATCTGTAATGGTTTTTGAGTTATTTGCCAAAAACAGCAATTTACCCCTATGTGCTATTTTTAGTAACGGCAGCCATGTTGTTTTGTCCTCGGACTAATCGAACACAATTTTGAATCTAGATACCTTGGTGATGATTCAGGACAAGTTTGGTTCAAATTGGCCTAGCAGTTTCAGAGGAGAAGATTTTTGAAAAAGCTTACAACTGACGGACGGACGACGGACACACGTGGCGGCAATAGCTCACATGGCCTTTTAGGCCAGGTGAGCTAATAAAAGACTATGCACACCCCTGATACAGGTACACATGATCTGGATTATAAAAACTTCATGTCTATTAAACTGTAGGAGATTTATTCTGGACAAATGGGGCACCATATTGGTAAAATGAACAAATGGGGCATCCGAAATGGCCATACAGATCATTTAAATTATTGCAGTTGGAGTAAACATATGTGTAATGGTCTCATGTTGATTTACTCCATATCCTTTCGTGAAATATCCTATTGGTAAAAATGACTAAGTTCAACAACTGATTTTTTTGGCATGAATTATCAAAAATCGAGACCAAAGTACCATGCACATCTTTGATATATGTACAATTCATCTGCAAAATAAAAACTTCCTGTCTTAAATACTGTAGGAGATTTGCTCCGGACAAAGGAGGTACCCTATTGGTAAAATTTGACGTAAAAAAGACTAAGTTCAACAACTGATATTTTTTACATTAATTATCAAAAATCAAAATCAAAGTACCATGCACGTCTTTGATATATGTACAACTAATCTGCAAAATAAAAACTTCCTGTCTCAAATTCTATAGTAGATTTGCTCCGGACAAAGGGGGTACCCTAGTGGTAAAAATCTGACGTAAAAATGACTAAGTTCAACAACTGACTTTTTTGGCATAAATTATCAAAAATCAAAATCAAAGCACACCTTTGATATATATACAACTAATCTGCAAAATAAAAACTTCCTGTCTCAAATACTGTAGGAGATTTGCTCTGAACTAATGATGTACCTATTTGGCAGCCGCCTGCCCGCCATTTTCAACATTTTGATAACCAGATTTTTCCAATGAAGAACCCGGTTAATTTAACAACCGGATTTTTCCGATGAAAAAACCGGGTTAATAAAATGCAGAAATATGTCAAGCCTAGCAACAGCTTGATAATGTTTTTTAATGTGAAAGAGTTGACCGATACTGTGAAAGAAATTTAGTTAAATTCTTAAAAGCTTAGTGGTCCAACAGTGAAGCCTTTTTATGCCCCGCCCACGAATGTGGAAGGGGCATATAGTGTTACCCTTATCCGTCCTTCCGTCTGTACGACTGTACATTCTGTTAAGTTTTGTGTTAAGGTATATTTCTCAGAAACTGTAAGCGGTAGAATAATAATAGTAGGCCAGTAGGTAGATATTTGATAGTACTACAGAGTTCACTAGGTAGTTTTACTCTTTGACCTACATTTCATGCTTGAGTGACTCTGGTTAAGTTTTACGTTAAAGTCCATTTCTCAACAACTACACATTATAGGACAATGATGTTTCATCTAATTAATTGCCTTGATGAGTACTATCCAAATCATTGAAAATTAGGTGGCTTTGACCTTCATTTTACTCTTCAGTGACTTTGGTTAACTTTTGCATTTAAGTCTGTTTTTCAACGACTATGTATTTTAGCATCATGATATTTCACTGAAACATTCATCTATTGAAGAACTACCCATTTCACTAACAATTGGGCATCGATGACCTACATTTTATGCATGAATGACTTCAGTCAAATTATGAGTTCAGGTTTTGCAATAAATTTATTTGTGGGGCATCCGTGGCTTACAGACACATTTTTATTTATTTA